>SNQJ01S0016894.1:65422-84960 GCA_010110895.2 Picea sitchensis
CTAGTGATGATACCAAGGCAAGGTCTAATTAGCATGGTGATTATCCCAATGTTGCATGGTGATGATCCCAATGTAACATCTAAACTCAATTCAACTAGTCAAACTGAAGTGTGAACTGAAAGAGAATATTCTCCAAGTGGAATATTCTCTCTTGAAATATAGGAGACTGAAAAATGACTAATTATGACTAATAAACAAATAAAAACCTTAGGAAAAAGAAATCCTAGGTGTGTGTGAAGTATAACTCCAACATTTCTCAAATTGTTTCCACGACAAGTCCTTCTCATGGATTCCTTTCACATTCCTAAGGTCCTCCCACCAAGTGGAGGCCTTTTTGTTCAAGTTGAAAATGGCTATTCAAGCCTTTAATTTTTCAGAGTAGTCATGGACTTTGAAGTACTTCTTTAATACGATTAAAAAAACTCCTACTTCTTCCCCCCTCTTAATTTCTCAATCGAAAGTGGGTGGTTTAGCTTTCTTAAACTCTTCCAGGTCATGGCTCTTGAAATACTTCCTCTTCTTTCTTCTCCTTTGGGAAGGTGAACTAGTCTTGGTACTGGAAGATTCCTTGGAGTTGTTAGTTTCCTCACTAGAAGGTTCTTCATGTTGGGCCTTCTTTGAGGTGGTCCTCCTTGTGTGGCCACTTTCAAGACCATGCTTTTGTATCTCAGGTGGACTTTGAATTTTCTTAGTATGATGTATGTCCACATGACTAGATGTTGGTCCATTTTGTAGGTGCCTTTGTATATATGATAGGATTTGCAATAGGACTGTGCTAATTTCATTTTTCTTTTCCTGTTCTTTTATCATCCTTTCAACTCTATAATTCCTCCATTAGGATTTTTATGGTTTTAGCCAAATATGGAGGGCTTTCCACCATCTCCTGTCATAATTTTCTTCTTCTCTATTGTGGGAGTTTTCCCCCAAACCATGGTGTGTCACCATCCTTTACGTTGTAGTTTTCTTGCTGCCCATTGACTGCTTGAGTGCTGATAAAACATTTTATTTTAGTTAATTATCTAGTAGTCTATGAACAACACATACAATTTTTAAGGTGAAGTCAACTTCTTCATTTGGAACATTAGCAACACAGAGTTCAGACTTTCAAAACATATAACAACATAAAAAAAATTCATTCCTCTTTTCAACAGTGGTTTAGATAAGTTCCTTATGAATGGGGTAAGATAGGGTGTTACCCTTAAAAGTTCTCTAATAATATTTTTATGTGACTCGTTCATGAGCCCAAGCAGGCCAAGTGATGTTTCCTACTCTGATACCACTCTAAAACACACCCGACCCCTAAGTACCTTTTTAAGGGGTGCAAGATCAAATTTTCACGTTTCTCGATCACCTCGAATCCTTGTAACTAGGGTATCATTATCTTTGGTTCGACGAGGGTTTTACAAACACTATAAATTTGTCCAGATAGGTGTTCTGGAGTGCAAGTTTTGGCCCTTCAAAGTTATTTAAACCTTTATTAACTAGAGTCTCTTACAACCACGTGGTACTGATGTGGTTCCTTGTCACCCAACACTACACATCATCATAGTATAAGAAGACTCTTCTAACCCAAAGTTGACATTTGTCTAGCTCCTATAGGTCTACTAGGTTAATTAACCATTAGCACAATGACATCCCACTCCTTACAAAATCTTCAAGGACGCTTGGACTCATTAATATTGATTTGCGCCTAATTCTTCGGACTTCGGCCAAATTCCTCCTTATGTTCTTATGGACCCAAATCTACTGAATGTTGGAGTCCCAGAGAGGGACCCTTTTATTTAATTAGTTAAATTTAAATGTTTCGTCAACCTGCAGGAGTGGGAAATTAAATCTGAGCTTTCCGTTTGTTTCGTCTTATCAAGTACACCACTCCAAACCTTCAGAGTTCCAAATTCCTAGACTCCCGAAGGGTCCACACCTACATGTGACGATGCGTTACACGCAGAGGCAGGAACAGTTGGGCTTGGGCCTTTAGTTGATTAATCCTAGTGTTCCAACATTCCAAAGTTCTCGAAGTCCCAAACTCTCAGCGCCCTGGGGTATTCCAATGGATATTAAGTCAAGCAAGCATGTGCCAAGGGGATTGACATGCGACAAAGGGAAGAGATGACACATGTCCCCATCAATGGATGACACATGTTATGTTCCAATTGGTATATAAGGTCTATAAAAATATCTAATCAAGATGACATGTGGCATGTCGAACATGGGTCAACGTCACCCTAGGTGATGTCAGCGTGTCACGTCACTCCGGACGGAAATACTTTGAGAGCTTCTAGAATCTCCTACCTATGAAATATCCTAGATTTCTGAAGTTCGAACTCCCACTAGCAACCTCCCAATACTCATTATATCCTACGATCGAGATGGGTCCATGTAGATCCATAGATCTACGACCTCCGTTGCGTTGCGACTTCGGTGTTCGAGATTTTCACTATGTAATTTCCTTTTTATTCCTGGAGTGGTCAGCGGTGGGCTGACCATGTTATACATCCAATGGTTAGGAGGTATCTCGACGCATCCTCAGATCGATGGTCCTCATCGATTTGATACTTCGACGTTCGGGGGTTTTCTCTATTTAACATTGTTGTTCTCTCGAAGTGGTCAATCTCAAATTGAACCTGATGTAGATAAAATGTGTTATCACATATAGCTGTCAAAGGATCACAGGATGACCAAGTCTATGGTCTGCGCATAATCGTCCAGACGAAGCATTCAAAAAGCATCCCATTTTGGGTTGGAAATATTGATAGGCGAGTAGATTCAATTTTCAGCCGTAAGATTTGAGTGAGAGAAAGACCAACCATTAGATCAACAAGTTAAGTCACGATCGTCTGATCTCATTGAAGAAAAATCAACGGTGGGGAGTCATTGTGGGGATTAAGATGAAAATTAAAGATTCTACAAGTTGTGAGCCCACAATTGCTCAAGATTGTTGATCTTTCTAGGTCAACAGATCAACGATGGATATCGACCTCGCTATGAATGAGCATCTTCACATTGTCAGGATCATAAAAGAAATTAAAGTATATGTTAGTTGTGAGCCCGCAATCACTTATGGCCATTGATATTTTAGTAGGGGACACATGCAAGCAATCTTGTACAATAGGAGAAAGCAAGAAGAATTTGAGTGAGTAAAGGACCCCCGAAGGCCCGAATACCGAACTTCTGAAGTGAATCTCAGCCATCCAAATCAAGAGGCCATGCATCACCATATCTCTCACTTCGGGAATTCGACACTCCAGATAATTGCGCGAGAAAGCAGGGGAAAAATGCCCATAGACCGAACTCCCGAAGTAAATCTCGGCCATCCAATCCAAGAGGCCACGCATCACCAGATCTCACACTTTGGGAATTCGACACTTCAGAGAATTATGTGAGCAAGAAGGAGAAAAAGGCCCAAATCCCAAACTCCTGAAGTAAATCTTGACCGTCCAAATCAAGAGGTAACGCGTCACCAAATCTCACACTTTGAGAATTCAGAACTTCAGAGGATTGTAAGAGCTATGCATTGAAAAGGCCCGAAGCTGGAACTCTCGAAGTAATTGTGAGCCATTGATCTTCGCAGCAGGAAGCAAGATCCATCCAAGAGCGGTGCATGGAAACAAAAGTGAGGCTTTCCCAGATCTTATATTGCGATCAGATCAACGACTCACATGTATTTGCAAGGTCAAAATTGTACGAGGATTAGTGGCTAGGAAGAAGCCCCAGAGTTGGAGATCAA
The DNA here is from genome assembly GCA_010110895.2 of Picea sitchensis. NCBI lineage: Eukaryota > Viridiplantae > Streptophyta > Pinopsida > Pinales > Pinaceae > Picea > Picea sitchensis. The sequence goes on from SNQJ01S0016894.1 coordinate 69,150, forward strand.
GTGCCACACATCCTTATCCATCGGAAGATCATGATTTACTTTAGAACTTCGAGAGTTTTTCCTTCGAGAGTTTCTGTTTCCCCATTCCCGTTTTCCTCCGAAGTAATTTCTCCCAAATTTCACATATCTGTTCCGTGTGTCCTCCTCAGATCAACGGTTATGGTTCATTTCCAAGCTTCAACATTCATTTCAGGCCGCCCTGTCAAATGCGGGTGATCATCGTCTGGGAGGTGTTCTTACTCAAGTGCCAAGATTAACTCCATCTCCATGCATGGGTTTTAATGGATCCTAGAATTGGTGGGTGGATAAAATTTAGCGGTAGTGCTAAAAGTAGTAGGGTTTCGTAGATTATGGATTTGCATCAGATCAACGACCACGCTTCATTGCGGTGATGCAACTTGCTCGAGCGTTAAAATTCTTGAGCAATCCCGCAATCGAAACCATGGTATAGTAAAAGAGCTATGTGGCAGAAGATGGTGAATTGCGAGCTCAAAAGAGGTGTGAGTCCAAACCTTTTTTGAAGGCTTCGCAATCACGTTCTTATATAACGACAAATTCGAGAGTAGTGCGTGGTAGCCCCCTCGGCATTAAGCCTCATCCTGATCCCAATGATAGATCAGTTAATGAAAAATGAGTGGTTGTTGAAACCTCGACTCACTCCATAAATAGAAGGCGTGGAGGATCTGGTCGTGGAGACAGAACTGTTAGCCTGAGGTACCACGATGGACGTTTTTACTGTAGGCCCATGCTAAGCTGAGTTTGTGGCTGACATGAGGATACATGCATAGTCTGATAGAAGAAGGCGCATATGAAAGGATTTGAGTGAGATGGACAGGTCACACTCCTGGCAGTTGTGGACTGATCGGATTATAAATAGATCAATTTAGATTTTATAAAAGGGGGGGGGGGTGTTTTTTAGAGGTTGGAGAGCCGAGAGAGTTTTTAGGAGTAGGGATTTTTAATTTTTCAGTTTGTATGCCCGAGGGCTTGGATTGTAAATATATGTTATTGAAGATTCCTTTGAATCATTTTTATCAGACTGTATTCTTAGTTTATACATTGTTTCTATTTTCCTTCTGTTCTGAATGTAATCTCTCTGATTTATGGATCCCTGAGGTGATGGAGGATCTATTGCTATCATGCCCATATTCCATAGTTCATTAGATATTTCCTGTTTTCCTTCTTTTCTGAATGTAATATCTCTGATTTATAGATCCCCGAGGTGATGGAGGATTTGTTGCTATCTTGTCCATATTTCATGGTTCAACAAACATTTTCTGTTTCTTATTTTCTGGATGTAGCATCTCTATGATCTATGGATTCCTGAGGCGGTAGAGGATATGTTGTTATCTTGCCCATTTTTCATGGTTCATCATTCAAACATTTTCTGTCTTCTCTCTTCTCATCACCACCTAAATCCTTTTGTCTGATAGGCAGTTTAAATGCCTTATTCACGATGCTTATGACTCCATAGCCCAATGGTCCCGAACTGATCTACAGTTACTTCTACTATCTTTTCCTCTCCCTGCAGTCTCACCGATCCACCTACTCAAACCATTTTAATCCTTTTACTTTTATTTTGATAGGTACGGGGCTTATCCTCTTGCAGTCAGAGGGTGACTCTCATTGCTAACACAATGGTCAGGGGATATCCCAAAGCATCCTTGGATCTACGGTTCTCGTCACTTAGCAAGTTCAACGTTCATGGGTTTCACCCGTTTAACACCCCCTTTCTCCCGAAGTAGTCAATGTTGGACTGACCACGATGTAGATCCTTTTGGAGAAATTTTTATTTTTGACACACTAGTTCAGTGGGAGTTAACTGACTAGTTTTGTTTTTACCATCACTATTATGCATGCATGCATTCCTAAGGAAAGCTAACTGTTTGATTGATTTTCTTAATTATGGAATGTTTTTCCCTATATATAAGTGTATTCCACCCTTTCATTGTATTATATTGATAATGATCTATGTATCAATCATTAGTTCATTAGAGTAGTGTGAATATATTTTCTCATTCTTCCATATTGAATCTCTTCCTTTCTTGATAAGATTTGTTTGTATTTTCTTTATCTAGATCTCCTGTTCAGGTTTCCATGAAACACTGTCATGGTATTAAAGCTATGCTGCTTGGAGCAAGCTAGACAAGCCAAAGAATAAGGAAAATTGGGGTTTCAGTGAGATAAATATATGGTCGTACTTTTCAGTAGTTATTCCTCCCAAAATATTATGGTTTTGAGAAAATGGCCTCCCAGGAAAGTAAATCGACCCATTTTGGAAGTGGGTTTTCGACCGTTTGGTGAGATTCTTCACCGTTTTCTCAGAAAGTAAGCCACAATATAGACTCCTGAAACTAAATATAATGGATGTGCTCATTTTACCATTGACAATATTACTATTGTCACCCAACCATAGGCCGAAGCCACCCTCCCATCACCTTAACCTTGATAGAGAATCACTCCAGAAGAAAACCCTAGGCTAGATAGCCAAACAAAGGGTAGAAAACCTTTCCCGAAGGATAACACACCAAAAAGAGCTGATTAGATAGTCCAAACCCTAGCCAAGAGATAGTCCAAGCAACAACCGATTTTCTAGCTGCAGCAGCTGCAATGGCATCTCTCCTCCAAACCTGCGCACACAACTAGGCACTGCAGTGCGCACAAGTGTTGCTCTGCAATTCTGAGACTGTTTTCCAGAATGAAGATTGGCCTCCTGTATTTATAGTAATTCTAGCTAATTGCCTAGGCCAACTTCTCATTCAGGGTATCTGTATTTTCAGTATATATTATTTCTTCTGGCTGACTTCTTCTCTTGGAGGCTAATAACCTAATATAAATTATCTTCTTGAGACGAAAAGTCTCCTAGGGTTATTATCCAACTCATTAGGGTTTCTTCTTGCTTCCCGGAGTATTCTATTCTCGTCAAGTTTACATGTGGATGTAAATACCTCCCACAACTACCATAATATCAACACTCCCTTCTAGCTAGGGAGGTATTACAGGTAATGGTCTTGAGCACAAAACATACCATTCACCTAGTAGCATCAACATAGTCGTTTAGACTATCTCATGACTAGATCATGAGCACCATCATCACCATCAATGTCATCAACTGCATCATCTCTCGGAACCATACTCTATTTGAGTAATCAGACATGATGCTCACTCCACAGAGTGATACAAGAGCTATTCTTCTAATCTAGAAGAATAAATGTTCTGAACCATTTTCTGTATGGGAAATCTCTGTTAATTAATTATCCATCTAGTTGATAATCATTTTCAACACTGCTGATAGTCTTCAAGGAAATCAGAACAAGATCATTCAATATAACACAATTGTATCTATCCATAGTAGTACACAACTACAATCCAGTGGTACACTACCACACCAAGTAGCACACAGGTACTTGATCATTAACGTATATTCACAAATAGTGGAACACATCCACCATAGTAGTATTCATCTACTGTCATACAGTTTTCATAACAATCATTTGATATCGACCTGCATAGAAACAATGTTATGATATAAAACTGAATCATCTGGGCCATTCTTCCACTCACATCTGTGAGATCTCAGAAGAGCATTTTCCCTCAAAAAGTAAGACATCAATGATGAGATATTTGGACTATTCTTCTCAAGAAAGGAAGAATAACTATCCTGATTTCTGAGCCTGGACCATTCCCCACCCTAGGCCATTCTTCCGACACTAAACAAAGTGTAACCTGGAGAGAATGAGTCTTCCCTAAGGAATGTCTATCCTTGATTGCTGAACCTGGGCCATTCCCCACCCTGGGCCATTCCTCCAACAATAAACAAAGTGCAACTTGGAGAGAATGAATCCATCCTAAGGAATGACTGTTTGGACCATTTCCCATGTTAACCACAAGAGGCAATGTTTGTCCTGCACCAACCTCCAAAACATACCACTCCCCATGTTAACCACAATGGGAAGTCATTGTCCGGCGAGGTAGGCCAGTCTTCTTGAGTAACCCTCAAGAAGAGAGACTTCCCTAGACCACTTCCCATGTTAACCACAATGGGAATTTGTTGTCTATGGTACATCAACACTCTGGACCATTTTTTGAACTGGAAAATGTGTGTCCGTCAGAAATCTCAATCCACTTTTCGAACTGGAAAGAATCTGCTCATCTTGGACCATTTTTCAAACTGAAAAATGACTGTCCATCAATCAATAATACATAAGTGCTCCCTCCCAACCTGGGAGACATCTCTTCCTTTTTAAATAAGGAAGTCGCCTCCATGAGCTCCAGCTTGAGTACGCAAACTCTTTCATCTTGGACAAAAGATTTACCAAAATGTCTGCATATATGCTCATCTATGGAGATATGTATTGGAGAACAACTTTCTCCTTTATGAACTTCATCATAGATAATGTAATGCTTGATTTCAAATGTACTTTGGTCTGGAACACTGATTTTCTCTGAAGGCTTCATGTAGCTTTGATCAATAAAGTATATCATTGTTGGAAAACTCGAACATGTCCATGTGGCACTTCTTCTATCATCATGATATCTGATCTTCTGAGTAATCATCTTGATACAATATCTCTGCTATAGAATATCTTCACCACACTTATGTTGTTCACTAGAGGTTCTCCACCAAGTTATCTTCTTCCATATGCATACAAGGGTCTCTTTTTGGTATGCTTCAAAGTCTTGAGGTTTCTCTTCATATGCTCTTTGTTCAATTTCTTTGGAGAACAATCTTTGCATTTATCTGATGTAGAACTCCAATCCATGGATATTGCGGATGATATAAAGACTCATGTAGAGGTATGTCTAGTTTACTGGAACAAGTAATTGTCATAGTCATCTCCCTTCATCTGGGGGAACCTCTAGTTTTGGATTTTGCAAAGCTTGCATATATACATTGTTCTTCATCATAACTTTCAGTGAGTTCATATTAGGCTGGTAATCTTGTGATTCTTAATACAATGACTTGTTGTTCTGGCTTCTCTTTATTTCTTGGAATCTTCATGTTCTTCCTGATGTTTTTCTTTAGCTCTTGGGTCCATGGAGTTTCTTATAGATTCCATGCCCTAAAGATTCCACTTCTTCCTTTCATTATAAAATCATGGATGTGGATGGACAACCAGGGATACTTTAAGGCTTCTCTTGAAAGAAGAAGAATTCTAAGGTTGAACTGAGCACGTACTTCTTTTCATGGCTTCTACCATGGATATATACTTCATCTTCAATGGATCATAGGATTATCTCCCTCCTAATMCTTTCTTCATGTATGAGTGTATATAATCGGCTCCCTCTGTCTAACAGAGTCCATGCTTCCATCTGCATCCTTATTGTATTCTTCAATATATATAATCATCTCCCTCCATCTAACATAGTCCACACTTCCATCTTATTGTTGTCATAAGTCTTTCTCCAATTTCCTCTCGATTACTGACTTCTTTCTATCTTTTCTTCTTCTAAGTCTCTTCATGATTGATTTTGATTTTGGCTTATCTTGTAATAGCTTCCACATGATTTGTTTAATGTATTTCATCCTTTCATTTGTATTATCTGACTTGTATAATGATAGCAATCCTTATCTTGTTTTTCTTCCATAAGTATAGTTCTTCTTGGAACATATTATCTTCTAAGAGATAGATATATAATATATGTACAGAGACTATGCAAACAAGATATGTACAAGAAATAAGAAGAGTATTGTTACCTTCAGAACAAGAAGTCTCTTTCATCCTGCTTACTCTTCTTTGTAGGTTCCTTTTCTTCGACAACTGATGCTTCGTGTTTTTCCTTCCTTTTCTTTAGCTTGGGAAAATGACTCTTGTAGTGACCATACTTTCAACAGTTGAAGCATTGTATTTCTGAAATATCTTTCTCTTGATTTGTGTTCCTCTTTGAACCAAACTTCCTTTTGTTCTTGAGATTCTTGAATCTTGCTGTGAAGGCTTGATCATTGTACTTATTTTGGGGCTTCTCTTTTTCACTGATCCTAGATTCTTCTTGAGCACAACAAGTCCAAAGTTCTTCGAATGTAGGATACTCCTTCCTTGTGTTCATGCTTATGGAAAATGCATCCCACGTCTTGGGAAGACCATTGAGTACTATGTTTACCAATTCCTTCTCTGAAATGATTTCTTCAATATCTTGTAGTTGATATCTTAACTGAGAGATTCTCACAAAGTATGATGTTATGTTGTCATCATCATTCATCTTCATGTCACAGAGATCATTCTTCAGACTCATTATTTGTCCAATGTTTATGACTGAGAAGAGGTTTGTTACGGTATCGTATATCTTCTTCGATGAGTTAAGATGGGATATGTAGGGTATCAAGTGGTCTTTTATAGATTCCACTATGATACTCATAGCATTGATGTCATCGTCTTTGAACTTCTCCATAACTGCAATGTTCTACGGTTCCTTCTATTTTCCTTCTTCAAACTCTGGTTTCATGATCTTCCCTTTCATGATATCCAACACTTTATTCTTGGGAAGGATGAGGTCAATTCTTGTATTCCACACTTTAAAGTTAGAAGCTCCATCTAACTTGTTTTCTGACTTCATAGAGTAAGTCATGGCTTCTTTTGACTTGGTCAAACCCTAGATTTGACCAAAAACTCAAACTTGACATCTTGGCTTGCTGAGAATATCAAGAGATGTGCTAGGCTAGGGCGCACTGATCTATCCAGAAATTAGGTCAATCCCTTCACTTAAGGTGCCTCAACGAGAGGATTAGGGTTACTGTAACTGCACCTGCTAGTAACCCTAGCGACAGCTCTTCAATGAGCTTAATATCCTTACGGCTATGTTTCCTTCTAATGGTTAGACTGAATGAAGGAAGTGGTGGGCCCATAACCTGTTAGAATATAATGGATGTGCTCATTTTATCATTGAAAATATTACTATTGTCACCCAACCATAGGCCGAAGCCACCCTCCGAGCACCTTAACCTTGATAGAGAATCACTCCGGAAGTAAAACCTAGGCTAGATAGCCAAACAAAGTGTAGCACACCTTTCCCCAAGGATAGTGCACCAACAAGAGCTGATCAGATAGTACAAACCCTAGCCAAGAGATAGTCCAAGACAAAACTGATCTGCTAGCTGCAGCAATTGCAATGGCAGATCTCCTCCAAACCTGCGCATAAAATTGGGCACTGCAGTGTGCACACGTGTTTCTTTGCAATTCTGAGACTGCCTGCCAGAATGAAGTCCAGCCTCTTGTATTTACAATAATTCTGGCTAACTGCCTGGGCCGACTTCTCATTCTGGGTATTTGTCTATTTAGTGTATATTATTTCTTCTGGCCGACTTCTTCTCTTGGAGGCTAATAACCTAATATAAATTATCTTCTCGAGCCGAAAAGTCTCCTAGGGTTATTATCCAACTCATTAGGGTTTCTTCTTACTTATCGAAGTATTCTATTCTCGTTCGGTTTACACGTGGAGGTAAATACCTCCCACAACAACCATACTATCAACAGATACGAATCTGTGGCCATACATTTATATTGCTCCCAAAATATTAAGTTTTTGAGGAAACGACCTGCATGAGAAGTAAACCGATCCATTATGCAAGTGGGTTTTCAACCGTTTCACGAGATTCGTCACCGTTTGATCAGAAAGTAAGTCAAAAGATCATCTCTTGAAATAGATATGAATTTTCACTTAAAGTGCCCTTTCTGTCGTGATTTCTTAATTTTTCACTTGCAGATTGAGAGTAAATTTTTAGGGGTTCTTAGAAAAAGTGAGAGAGATGGATATGACAACTATTATACAATCAAACTTGGAGGTAATCCTCACTCCATACAATTATTTTCATTGGAAGCCCAAGGAAGAATTCCAACTCAGAAGGAAATGATTGTATAATTTGATGATGGCGACAGAAACAAAACCTACATCAACGATTGAGAAGATGAGATGGGCGAATCGTAAGGATGAGGCCAAAAGACCACTTCTTGAGTTAATATCCACTAATTTATGGTTTCATGTTGTTGCATGCAAGACTCCAAACAAGATCTGGACCACCCTGGAAGGACTCTTTGGAAAGCAGACTAAGATGCGACGTTGTATGCTTGAGGTAGAGTTGAATACCTTAGACCCTAAAATTTTTGATAATATACAAGATTTCTTTACTAAATTTAAATCTTTGATTTTGAGCTTGGGTTAATTTGGTATTGATAAGTCTACACAAGAGAAACAACTTATTTTAACAATCTTGGCCAAGCTAGGACCAAAATACGCTATATATGTCTCCAATTTCCATTCTGGCAGATGTCTTTTTGAGACAAATTGGAAAATTCTTACGTTGGCTCAGTTCATTGAGTCTCTTACACAAGAGCAGACAAAACTCATACAGATGGGCCTCATGAAATATCCCAAAGAACATGCACTCACCATGCATGATGGAAATGGGTCATCCAAACATAACGGGAAGGAGGGATATTCCAAACCCTTTAATGACTCTTCAGGTTCCAAAGATTCTTTAGATTCCAAGAAGAAGAAGAAGAAGAAGAAGGGAAATAAGTGCATTTACTACAATAAACTGAACCATGAAGAATCCACATGCATGAATAAACAAATCGATCTTATGGTAGAGGCACTTCAGTATAACAACCTTGAAAACTTCATTCTAGAGGGAGTCAAGAAGCAGAAGGAAGAAGGTCCTGCTCCTAAGAAAGGTAATCATCATTCTCTGGTTGAAATTAATTCCTCATCTGATTCATGGATTATAGATTCTGGTGCATCCCCTCATATGGCAATGAAAGATGAAGTTTTAGTTTCTTTGAGTCCATGCTCAAGACCCCCTATTCTCATGGGGGATGATACTCCAGTAGCACTAATAGGATAAGGGAGAGTGGAACTCCACAATGGAAGTTTTGAGAATGTTTTACATGTTCCAAATATTTCTATGAATCCACTCCCAGTTTATCAGATCGCTCAAAAAGGTAAAAAGGTTGAATTTACATCAGATTCAGTTTCAGTAATTGACATGCATGAAAATTCCATTATTTCAATTGGTGAGGTGGATCACAAGTCAAGGTTGTATAAATTCACTAATTTTATTGACGATGACTCCTCTTTTCTACTTACACATAAGGAGAGTGCTTTGCATGCACCTCCAATGAAACATGCATATACTCTTGTTCTTCCATCAGTTTAAGACATCATAGATGATTCCATACACTCAGCTTATGTACATGGAAATAATCAGGTAGTACATCCAGATAAGAGGACAATTCCGAAGATTCAACAAATTCCCAAGAAGGCAAATACCACACTTCAGGCAATAGGCAACCCTGCAGGGAATCCATTGGATTCAAGGATAACTCGATCTCAGCATGAGGATCCTTCTCATGTACTTTTAGATTCGGAACCTGCGATGCCCATGCATTTCTATATGGTTCAATATACCGATCCACAGAACTACAATAGGGTTGTGGGAAATCCATTATGGCAACAAGACATGCAGAAGGAGTATGACTCACTCATACAGAACCAGACTTGGAATCTAGTTCCATGTCCACCAGAAAGGAATATTTTCAGGTGCATATGGGTCCATAGGATCAAGAGGTACAAGGCCTGTCAGGTTGCCAAAGGAATTCATTAGATCCATAAATATTTCTACATCTTCACGAAGATTTTCAGTGAGCTGAAGTTTTAGACTTTGCGGGATTGTCTTGTAGTGAAGAACACAATTGTCTAGCAACTATTATTTTCTTCTTTTGATACAATAACTTTTGAAGGGGGGTTTTGTTCCCATGTGGTTTTCCCTCTTTCCTCACTTTTATTTAGTGTTCATTAGTTGCATTGTACATGAGTACCTAAAATGGTCTAGTAGCCAGGAATCATTTTTTACTCCATAGTGATGTTCAGGGGGGGTGTTGGAGAAATTTCTATTTTCGACACACTAGTTTAGTGGGAGTTAACTGACTAGTTCTATTTTAGACTTTCTATTTTTACCATCACTATTATGCATGCATGCATTCTTAAGGAAAGCTAACTACTTAATTGCTTTTCTTAATTATGGAATTTCCCCCCCTATATATGAGTGTATTCCACTCATTCATTGTATTATATTGATCATGATCTATGTATCAATCATCAGTTCATTGGAGTAGTGTGAATATATTTTCTCATTCTTCCATATTGAATCTCTCTTCCTTTCTTGATAAGCTTTGTTTGTACTTGCTTTAGCTAGATCTACTGTACATGTTTCCATGAAAGACTGATTGATCCAATAGTCAGGGAAGATCCCGAAGATCCACATATCTACATCTTGCTTTACGACTGAGAAGTGGGTCATGGTTTATTGGTGGAACAGGTTCCACGGTCACAGTCAAGGAAACCGCCATATGTCGGTCAACTTTGCTAGTAACCATACTAGCAGGTTTCCTTTGGTTGGTTTTGAAGGTTTTAGGGTCATAACATCTTGGAGCTCTAGACTCTTGGAGTTTCAAAGAAAAAATATCTTAGCTCCTTTCAGACCTAGAGAAGGGTTCCAAGGTCCTGATCATATGGATCCCCTGATAAGTCTCGGGGCTGCACAGTCAACTCTTAGTCGTGGTTTGGTTAGGGACGTGGACATGATTCCTTTGTCACATAATCAAATGGGTTGAAGGAGGCACCCTCCTTCCATAAAGATCGAATTTGGTGACCTACAAAGGTAATTTCGATGGGTTAACATGACTGAAGTGTTCTCGCAAAGTCTTCCCTGACTCTTACATTACAAAATCAATCCTTGAGAAAATTCCCTTAAGGATCTTCGAATCAATGATGAAATAGTAAACCTATTCTTAAATTCATCTGCAGACCCACGTCTAAAAGTTCTCCAGCTACTATGTAGAGGAAACCAAAAACCATTCAAATACAAGGGTTCATATAAAAACAATAAACATTTCTAATAATTAATCAAACAATGCAAATTTTATTCATAGACATAGACATCCAACCACTCATTTCAGTTCTAGAAAACAGATAAGGAGTACTTATCAAGAAACCAGATAGTGAAGCAACTGCTAAGAGGGGTGCCCATTTCCACCCAACCGTAGGCACAACCACTCCTGGATGGATTTACCACTAGCCAACCCCTAGCTAGATCATGATGCTTAGAGAGAGATGCTTCCTTCTTTTTCAATGACCATCAGGGATGGAGGTCACTCTCCTCCTCCCAGGGGAACTTGGAAAAACAATTTTTTCTCCACCAAGCAAGGGGGAATGCAACAAGTACTTCCTCAGTCACTCATCTTCTCTGTAACCCCGTTTATCATCTTGGACTAAAAACGCTACCAACAACTTCTTTCACCCAAAGACAGATTATTTTTCAGTTCCACACTCTTCTGCTTTAGGAAGAATGGTCTCTCAACTCATCTCCTTCACAATCCCCCTCTTCCCAATAATTCCCTTCTTTTCTTGCCTTCCTCAGCAAGATTGCATGGGTCTGAATCCACATTTCGTGGTCATATTAGGAATTGTTTTCAGATGGGTACTCTTCCCATCTCCTCATTGACTCTTGAGGAGGACTTCCCAACTACCATCCTGACTGGTAATTTATTTCTAGGTCAGAGGACTATTCTAGGTATGAATAATTTAAACCCATTAAAGTATTGGTTTGGTGGGGGTCATCTAAACCATTGTTGGTTCCCCTCACCATCCCTCTCATGCATCATGATATTCCTTGGCAAACCCCTTCAACAATTATGCAACACTATCAATTTTATTTAATAACATAAATACATACATTACCTTTTATAAAAAAGGGTTCATCAATTCCAACATCCACACATATTTAGACTGCCCATATTCTTTTGGAAAGTTATAGTTATATTTCCAATCTATGAGAAATATGGGTGTTACACCCCTCCTAGGCTACATCCACAAAGATTTGCTTCTTTATTATGGTGAAGGTATTCTGGTGCACTCTGCGCTACAATAAATGTTCAATATAGCTTCCATTGGTTACAATCATGGATTATTTACATAAAGTATCCTACACTTACAACAATTACTCTAAGAATTCCGTTGTCACAACTGTCACTTCGACCTCTGACCTTCTCCTCTGCTCTCAGAATCTCTGAGAATCTCTCTCAATATCTCTTTACTTCTGAAAGTTTCTTCCCTTTTTCCTTGGATTTTCTTGCCAACTCAGAATGAGTTGTTTCCCACTCCTTCTCCTTTGGTGACAACTCATTTGGGTTGGATACAACTCATGCTCGATTTATTTTCCCATATTTTACGGGATATTGTTCCTTCTTGTCTCCCCTCTTCTTCTCTTTCTTCCCTCTTCCTTCTTGCTATTCTTGATCCTGCACCTTTTCTCTGCACATTGTTTCTTCTCTCTGTTCTCTATTCGACCTACCTTCTTAACATCCCCCCAACACTCACATGTGGCTCATCATGAGCCACTTAGGCCTATTATGTCATTATTTTCCATGCCTTAATGAATTTCTAGAGGCTTTCTTTCACTGCCTGCACTACTGTTTTGAATTCGACCTCCTTGTTCAAAATTTCTTCCATGGTCTGTGCCATCAGGTTATTTAGTTTGGCATCTATGTCTTGTGCTGCTACTTTCATGTTGGTTTTCATGATAGCTAGTTCCTCTAGTACCTCGAGTACCTCATCATGTTTCAGTCACAACTCCTGTGTGACTTTTTGCTGCTCTTCCTTCAGTAGTTCCACTACCAACCATAATTTCATATTCTCCAACAATGTTGTCATTCTTTCATTTGGGGGGAGCGTATTTGCACACTCAGTGGCTTGACTCGTTTGTTCCTACACAACCCTGATTTTATTTTTTATCACTTGCATCTCCAGGGTGTTCTTCATATCTGTGCATATGTGAGTGCCTTCTTCACATATCTTTATAAACTCTTGTTCTAATTGTTTAATCTTCACCACCATTGTCTGCACAGTCCTTTCCCTCTTCTCTCTTTCTTCTAGTGGTGTCCCTAGTGTTGTGTTCACTTCCAGTTCCATAATCTTCTTGCAAAAGCCCTGGATAGCCTTGCTGATCTTCCCTACTTTTTCTTCAATTATGTCTTCTACCACCATTGGTACTTCTGGTACTTCTTTATATTTTTGTTGTACCGTTACTTGAACTTTTTGTGCCAATTGCTTGACTTCCTCATTTTCCTTCCTTATTTTTTCATCCTTTTCCTATGTTGTGTTCTTTTCTAGCTATTCTTTCTTGACCTCCTCTTCTACTTCAAGATTCTCCCTCTTAGCTTGATCTGCCTCACTGTTTGATTTTCTTTTCTCCTTTTCTGCGAGGTCTACGCATTTTTATACTATGCACTTTTCTTGTAACACAGTGTTGTATTGTCTCTGTAGTTCTTATTTATCTACTTCCGCCTTTTCTATTTTTGTGTCTGCAATGTCTGCGTGAAGGTGTAATTCCTTCTTAACCCCTGTATGTAAGTTTTTTAATACTTTGGTACTCATCTAGGATACGACTAAGTCCATGTTACTTAGTCCCTGTAGATTTTCTTGACTTCCGGGTTTGGGTAGCCCAACTATCCCTACTCTCACTTTTATCACTCTACGTGGTTTTATCGATTGAAACAATCCTGCAGTCTGTGTTACTTCTGTTGGACCTATTTTTCTTGTGCCTAGTCCTTTCGTTGGTGTTAATTACATTGATTCCATGATCTTGTGGATTACCCCTAGTTGTTCTTGTATGACATCCTGTTTCCTGGTCCATTCCCTACAACATAACCCTTTGTTGGTGTGCGAACATGGATAAGTTAAAGACCCTGTGTTCAAGGTAATTTTTCCAAAAAAAATCTACAGATACTGGCCCTTTCAACATTACCTTCAAGCAAGAGAAGTCTCACCTGATGTATCTTTATGGGGAATGTAGGAACCAAAATTTTGCAGCGGTGAGGGAATGAAGGAAGAAACACTTTGTCATATCTAATAGGCCCTATCATGCACTGTATTATATTATGATTTCCTAATTACTTGATTGTTTATGCATATCAGGTTAGATTCTTATCAATTAATAACTAGAAATACATTTAACGTTACTACGTATGAATATTTCCACATTATCATTAAAGATAACCATTTATCATAAGAAAAAGAAAAGATCAACATCACACACACATGAATTATCCTATTGTAAACATGAATAACTATTTCACAGGATAACTCAACACAAGATTACCGTGGTTCACCCCCTCCTAGGCTACATCCAAAAATATTTTCTTCTTTATTATAGTGAAGGTATTCTGGTGTGTTATGCACTACAATAGATTTTCAATATAGATTCCATTGGTTACATTCATGGATTTTTTAGACAAAGCATCCTACAATTACAACAATTACTCTCATATTTCCGCTGTCACGACTGTCGATTCAACCTCTAAACTTCTCCTCTTCTCTCCTCTTCTCTCTCTTCACTTTTGAACTTTTCTTCCCTTTTTCCTTGGGTCTTCTTTCCAACTCAGAATGAGTTTTCTCCCACTCATTCTCCAATGGTGAAAACTCATTCTAGGCCGGATACAACTCATGATCAACTAGTTTTCCTAGATTTTATGGGATCCTGTTCCTTATTGTCTCCCCTCTTCTTCTCTCTTCCTTCTTGTTCTTCTTGATCTTGTGCCTTTTCTCTGTGCATTGTTTCTTCTCTCTGTTGTCTATTCGACATTCTTTCCCAACAACACATTATGGTAGAGTTAAATTAATAATAATAAAAAAATCATTTTTAATATCTATTAGTGCTTCCAACACCTTCAATCATTAGTTCTCTTTTTCTTTATACAAGCGACCCATTGTCTTTTGCTTCCAAATTGTTGGATTTTGCTGGTAATCTTCATTCATATCCAATTCCATCATATTTATGGATTTTTCAAAACCCTTTGGATTTTGTTTATTTTTTCCATGGAAACCATGCCCCTTTGGTAGAGATGAAACCAAGTAATTTTTTTCTATGTCGTATTTGGGTGAGTGCAAGCTAATGATGGACTCTCATGATGCATTAGTGGCAATGAAAACCTAGAAAAACAAAAAGTTGTTAACTTGGAGGGATTATTCAAGGTACTTTTACAATGAATTTGAATATGGTGAAAGAAGATGAAACATAGGAAATTGAATTAGCTCTCCAAATATCTAAATTTTAATCATATAAATTGTGAATAACTATGTCAAATTTTATTTTTTTTAGCAGTGGTATCTTATTTTTCCAACAAAAATATAAGGTATATGTTTTTTTCGTGCAGGTGTTGAGTACCTTAACGATGAAATTTCGTTCCAAAAACTCGTATACTTGTAGAGAACTCGTTTTTATTATGCCGTGTATCTTTTGGAAATTTATAATATTAATTTTATATTTGTTTTTAAATTATCAAAGTCAATATATCCCTGAAATTACGTCTTTTGTTCGTGCAGGCTAACAGAGTATTAACACGATCATTTTTATTTTATTTTAGATTGTATATACCAGTCTCCTCTAGTGCCGCATATAACTCATTTGAGAAATGGTTAAGACAAAAAAAAGTTATAACATAAATAAGAGGTATGTATTCTAGGATTTTAATATATGTTAACACAAAAATAGATTTAAAATAGTAAACATTATTAATTAAAAAAAATGTATATGTGGAATGCACACAACCAACTCTATCTATTTCTGTAGTTTTGTCAATAAATGAATTGTGTAGCCCATAGAAAAATAACGTCAAAAATAGATATATGGAGAGGAATTCATAAAAATGGAGGTTTTTATGTATTTGTAGACCAAACCACTAGGTTTGTCATCCCGAACCTAAATTCGAGGAAACCAACTCAACAAACACGTATGCTAGAGTTATCACTCTTACCCAAA
>SNQJ01S0016894.1:87662-118895 GCA_010110895.2 Picea sitchensis
AGAGAATATTTCATGCTAAAAATAATGTGTGTGTGCTCCTATTCCTAATAACACACAAACTCTTTCGGAACACGTTCACACTTTAGGAACACATGCATGTTCCTAAAGCGCGCGTGCGTTATTTTATTTCAATTTTATTTAAGAACATGCACATGTTCTTGTACATGTGTTTCTTAGAAACACATGTGCATTATTGAGAATGCACACACATTCTTGGGAACATGCCTATGTGGATTTTTGAGTGGAGGTTTGAGGTTTTATGAACCTATCACCTAATGAACACGTGCATGTTCTTAGAAATGTGCATGCGCTCATGCTCACCCCATTGCCACTTTATCTTCCACCAATTTTGTGCACTCACCCATTTATATTTTCCAACTTTTGGTTTTCTAATTTATTAGGTAAGTTCCATTTTTTGTCATGTAAAAAAAATTTCACCATTGTGGCGTACTATATTTTCATGCAGCACACAATGCTTTTTTTATATGTTGCATCACTTGCGGTGTCAATTACCATCATAAATGCAATGATTATTTGAAAATAGTTATCATACATATGTTTTTCAATAGTTGGTATGATTGAGGTGACTTATCCACATATGCACATCATGCAACACAATTTAGGTTTGTAGTATGTGTGGGAATCAACACACCATCTCTATCCCTACCCTCTCACTTTGGCACATTGTCATGTCATTTTTTATGTTCCTATGATATGTGATGCACTAATGTGGAATAGTAGCACCATTGTGTAGTGGTACAAAGTATTCTATGCACACCTCGAAATGCAAGTTAGATATGACTTGCAATGTTGGTGCATGTGGATGATGAAACACATTGCCAGTGGTGCTACCCTTTCACATTGGTGCACCACTTATTATCTTGTATGATACTACAATTTATGGTGCACTAACATTGACTAATAACACCATTTCTTTCTGTTATGGAATGTTCCATGGATGTAAAAAATGGTAACTACATGCACCCGTGTCCCCTTCCATCAATGTGTTCATTAAATTTATACATGTTTCTTTTTGTTATTCATGAATTTTTTGATTTATTGAGCTCATCCATTCTTTTATGGATGAATCACGGTGTTAACACACATGATGAATATAAGTCAATTTTTCTCTCATTTTAATTTTTTTTTAAGTCTAGTCTTAGAAAGAAACCATTATTCTTTGTCGGTCATGTGATTAGTCCTTCTTGTATGAGTCTTTTGTTTAATATTGAAGTTTTAAGTCATGGGGTCATGTTATCAAAGGTTTTGAGTCATGTTTCATGTCAAATAAATCATGATTTTGATTTTCTCTTAAGTCTAGAAAGTTGATCATAGTACATTTACAAAAGTCTTGATGTCATGATGGTGGTTTTCATCATTAACAAAAGAGGGAAAATAATGGTCATATCTGCATAGTTTGAAGATCACCATCAAGTGTTCTATCCAAAACAGGTGTACAAAATGTTTTAAGAAAGGATCATAGAAATATCCACTTAACCTTTTAAGTGTCAAGCCACTTGTCAAATCTCACTCACTACAAAGTCTCCTAAAAGTTCACAACATTTCAGAAAGCACCTCATGCGCTAAATCATACACAATCATGATTTTGGAAATGTGGAACTTGTTGGATTCTCATTTTCAGTGCCTTGTCATCATCACCATTTCTAAAAAATTGGTTTCAAAAGGAGGATCAACCATTTTCATGTTAATTTTCATTTGCAAAGGAAGTTGTTGCAGACTGTTAGCTTTGCAAACTTTCCTGTAGTGGTTTAACTGAATTAGAACTTAACAATATGGTTCTTTGGCTTTCTGCAGTGAAGGGGAAAATTCCATTTTCTAGGTAACATCCCTTCACATTCCAGTTTCATTATTTTGAAACCATTACAGTCATCGAGAATCCTATATGTTTCATAGATTTAGACATTGTAAACTGGTTTATACAAGTTATCACTGCAAACTCTTTCTTTCTTGGCTAGCCTGCACTTTCTCATTCTTAACACTCTCATGGAGAACCTAGGTATCTATTTTCTCATCAAGAGGTAAATTTTCATCCCATACCTGTAACCATTGCGCGTTTCTACAAACTTTTAGTGTTGCAAATCCCCTGTTTCACAAATGATATAAAACCCTAAGCATACTTCGCCTTCACTTAGGATCTAGATACCTCCATTTCACTCAAATATCATCTCATATATTATCCATGGAACTGCAAATTATTTGATGAAACTATGGTAAAAAACCACCTGCTACAAACTAAG
The DNA here is from genome assembly GCA_010110895.2 of Picea sitchensis. Taxonomy (NCBI): domain Eukaryota; kingdom Viridiplantae; phylum Streptophyta; class Pinopsida; order Pinales; family Pinaceae; genus Picea; species Picea sitchensis. The sequence goes on from SNQJ01S0016894.1 coordinate 89,921, forward strand.
TTAGCACTGCAAACTCTCTGTTTTACAAAATCATTTCAAAATATTGCTATTTGAGACTCCATTTAACCTCAAGTTGTCATGATTGTTTCCAACCTTCCAACTCCAATTAAATCTTGGTCTCTGCAACATTTCTTCTAGAATAAAACCTAATCATTGCAACCATTGGCAACAAACCTTGATTCTACAAGGTTACATAACACAGTCTGTTGGTAGCAGTTATCAGAGAGGTTTTACTCTTATTTGACTTTCCATGGAAGCTAAAAAATTGAAGAAGGTCCATAAAGGAGGCATTAACAGAGACTTAGAGCTTCTTTTCATGTTTTGACATCATTTGTAGTGAGAAGAAAGAAAAAGTGTCATGTACAGGAAAGTTTGCAATGAATCCTGCAGATTTTCTGCGAACCTGCTAAAAGTGAAACAATTTGCAACGAACTTGTTGTGAACTCTAATAGTATGATAAATATGAGTTTTGGGAGAGATTCCAGTTGTCAAAGGAGGTTCAAATGGTTCCCTAGGAAGAAATTAGACATCAAGGGACACTTGTACCCAATATCGATCTCCACTAGATCTCGAAACATGAGTTACCTGCAATTGCATTTATCAACACCAACAACTTCCTGGAATTTAGTAGTTAGTTAAGTTTATGTTTTTTTTTATATTGCCACGTATCTCCAAGGAAAATAAATCTATGCATGAGCTAGGTGGCAAGTCATAGAGGGGATTTTGATGTAAATTTCTATTTAATGGGTGATGTGACTCCTAGAGGGGGTTCGAGTGTTTTTTGAGAGACTCATATGTTTTTGCTTAAGACTGTAAATTTTCCATATGATATATGAACAGGCTTAAGACTCTTGGATAATTGAATATCAAGTCCTTTTCTACTGTTACATGATATATTCCTATCTTGATTTGATGTTAGCTACTGATAAAGGATTTATCTTTAGTACTTGTATTCATGTAATGCAATGACTGATTTATTGTTTATTTGTTGGTGCAAGTATTGTCAAAGCATATCTTCTTGTTGACTAGGAGGTTCCTTGTTAGTAAGAATTATATTTTATGTGTGCCAAAAGTGGCTGATGTAAATTGGTTCATATATTTTATTTTTCGCCTTCAGCCTTCCATCTTTTCACTGATATTCTAAAAACTGATCTAAGATTGTTCAAGCATTGCTTGTTGGAGTATGTTTTGTGGAACTTTTGTGTTGATATTTTAAAATGAGTGTCTCATCCATTCGTTACACTTGGATTTAAAAACCTTACCTTTTACAAACCTACAAAATTCTGATGGGTCTTAGGCTTACACCTGTAGTAGTCTAGGTGTGATTTCTAGTACTAACATTTCTGGCCCCATTGTTGGGGATGAAGTTGAATATTTTCCCTCAGAGAAACGATAAAGATTAGATCCGTTCTTTTATGGTGAACAAAGGTTGATGACAGAATACAGACTACATCATTCACCTAGAGGCTTCATGAAGGATAGATCTAATGGTGACTCCACAATTTCAAAATGTCGAAGGCATTTGCTTTTTTTTTGGCTCGGAGGTTTGCACCTCTTAACTTTTCTACATTTCTTGGTTTGCTGCACACATTACCCCATATGTCAGAATGGGTATATTTTCTACCTATATTCAGAGAAAGGAAGGGCGATAATCCTATACATCATCTCATTAAGTTTCATCAATGCATGGATCAACTGGATATATATCATGAGCATGTATTGATGAAAATGTTCATGCATTCATTAGAAGGTGATGCACGTCAATGGTATTTCCCACTACCTCATTCTAACATTTCATCATTAAGGGAATTTCATTCAGCATTTAATGAGCACTATAAAATGTATTCTTCAGTTCATTTTCTATTTGAGAATTGTTGTGAGGAGTTTGAAAAGAATATTCAACATACAATAGGTATTTATTCAGATTGTAAGGTTGAAATAGATGTTTCTGTTGAAGACATCAAGAAAAAGTGATATCATTCCTTTCCTATTTTTCCAATGTTGAAAGTAGATTTTGTTGACTGGTCTTATGATGAAGAAATTGGTAGCAATGCAGTAGATGCATTTGTCCTTGTAACAAATGTATCTAAAAATCATTCCTTTGATGAGATAATTGTCCCAAATGTTGTCAAATATCAGTCTATCCTTGATGGATACTCTAATGATAAGGAACAATATTTACTAAAGTACATACAAAGTTTATTAACAACCAACGAGTATATGATAATGAAGAAGATAAGGAGGAGTTGCATCAACAGTTGAAATTCTCTTTATCACCCATTGATGAGAAGAAATATCCAATAATCAGTGAGCTCATGTCTATCATTTCTACACCTGGGCTTGCAAAAGACATCAAACAACATATGAGTAGCTATGGAGCAAATAAAGACCACAATTTAATTGATGAATCAACCTTCACAGAGGAGCAAGATTGTCTTCTTAACGAGATGGAAATGTCTTGTCATGAGTTTCATGATCCTATGGCTTTTTACATGGAGTTGTATTTTTCAAAGGTCTCTTATGCTCCATTTGTTGGTAATATTTCAGATTATAACTGTAAGTATGAATTTCTTATTAACCTCTTGCTGCAAACTTCATATCACTTGAATATTTTTTCGAACAGTTCCATGGAAGGAGTTATTTTCATCAGTTCAATACTTACTTGGATGCATTGGAAGCATGTCTTCACTTGAGCAAAACAATTCAACTGGATATACTAGAGTATGAATATGTATTTAAATAATCTTTCCATGGAAGCAATTGGTTTGTAGATGTTTTAGTTTTCATAATAATGACTTCATTCCCAATGGATAAGGAACTATAACTGCAAATATTCTTGAAGCCTCACAGGGAGGTATCCATCCCATGTGGAGCCAGATGTTAACACACCGGGTGTAGAGGATTCAAGTTTTCTCTCATTTTTAAATTTTGTTAAGTCTGGTCTCAGAAAGACACCATTATTCTTTGTCAGTCATGTGATCAATCCTTATTATATGAGTCTTTTTTTTAATCTTCTAGGTTTAAGTCATAGGGTCATGTTCTCAAAGGTTTTTGTCATGTTTCATGTCAAATAAATCATGATTTTTATTTTCTCTTAGTTTAGAAAGATGATTAGAGTACAATTACAAAAGTTTTTATGTCATGATGGTGGTTGTCATCATTAGCAAAAGTGGGAAAGTATTGGTCATATCTGCATAGATTTAAGGTCACCATCAATTGTTCTATCGAAAATAGGTGTACAAAAGGTTTTAAGCAAGGATAAGATCAAGATCCACTTAAAATTTTAAGTGTCATGTCACTTGTCAAATCTCATTGACAGCAAACTCTCCTAAAAGTTCACAAAATTTCAAAAAGCACCTCATGCGCTAAATCATACATAATCACAATTTTGGAAATGTGCCACTTGGTGGATTCTCATTTTCAGCGCCTTGTCATCATCATCATCATCATTTCTAAAAAATGGTTTCAAAAGGAGGATCAATCATTTTCATGCTAATTTTCATTTGCAAAGGAAGTTATTGCAGACTGTTAGCGCTCTGAGATTTCCTATATTGGTTTCACTGAATTAGCTCTCAATAATCTGGTTCTTTGGCTTTCTACAACAAAGGGGAAAACATCATTTTCTAGGTAAAATCCCTTCACATTCCAATTTCATTATTTTGAAACCATTACAGTCATCAAGAATCCTATATATTTCATAATTTTAGATGCTGCAAACTAGTTTATACAAGTTAGTGCTGCAAAGTCTTTCTTGTTTGGTTAGCCTACACTTTCCCATTCTTAAAACTCTCATGGAGGCCCTGGGTATCTATTTTCTCTTCAAGAGGTAAATTTACATCCCATACCTGTAACGACTACACGTTGTTGCAGACTGTTAGCGTTGCAAATCCCATGTTTCTCACATGATCTAAAACCCTAAACATACTTCACCTTCACTCAGGATCTAGATACCTCCATTTCACTCAAATATCAACTCATATCTTATCCCTGGAACTACAAATTCTTTGATGAAACTATGGTAAAAAACCACCTGCTGCAAACTGAGCTAGTGCTGCAAACTCTCTATTTTACACAATCATTTTAAAATCTTACTATTTGAGACTTCATTCAGCCTCAAGTTGTCATCATTGTTTCCAAGCTTTTACCTCTAGTTACATATTAGTCTCTGCAACATTTATTCTATCATAAACCCTAATCATTGCAACCATTGGAAACAAACCCTGATTCTACGAGGTTACATAACACATTCTGTTGATAGTAGTTATCAGAGAGGTTTTACTCTTATTTGACTTGCCATGGAAGCTCAACAAATGAAGAAGGTCCATAAAGGAGGAATTATCAGAGGCTTAGAGATTCTTTTCATGTTTTGACATCAGTTGTAGTGAGAAGAAAGAAATTTTTTCATGTATAGGAAAGTTTTCTATGAATCCTACAGATGCGCTGCAAACCTACTGAAAGTGAAACAGTTTGCAGTGAACTTGCTGCAAACTCTAACAGTATGATAAATATGAGTTATGGGAGAGATGCCAGATGTCAACGGAGGTTCGAATGGTTTCCTAGGAAGTAGTTAGACATCAAGGGACACTTGTACCTAATATCCAACTCCACTAGATCTCCAAAACATGACCTGGATGCAGTTGCATTTATCATCACCAACAACTTCCCAGAATTTAGCAGTTAGTTAAGTTTATGTTTATTTGTCTACAACCATGTCTCTCCTAGGAACATAATCCTATGCATGAGCTAGGTAGCGAGTCATAGAGGGACTTTTGATGTAAATTTCTATTTAATGGGGGATGTGACTCATAGAGTGGGTTCGAGTGGTTTTTGAGAGACTCATATATTTTTTCTTCAGACTGTAAATTTTCCATATGATGTTTGTAAAGACTTAAGACTCTTGGATAATTTAATATCAACTCATTTTCTATCGTTATATGCAATATTCTTGTTTTTGTTTGATGTTGTCTATTGATAAATGATTTATCTTTAGTACTTGTATTCATGTAATGCAGTGACTGATTTACTGTTTATTTGTTGGTGGAAGTATTCTCAAATCACATCTTCTTGTTGACTCGGAGGTTCGTTGTTAGTAATAATTCTATTGTTTGTGTGCAAAAGTGCCTGATGTAACTTGGTTCATATATTTCATTTTTCTCCTTCAATCTTCCATCTTTTCACTGATATTCTAAAAAATGATATAAGATTTCAAGCCTTGCTTGCTGGAGTATGTTTTATGGAAATTTTGTGTTGATATTTTAAATTGAGTATCTCATCCATTCGTTACACTTGAATTTAAAAACATTACCTTTTACAAACCTATAAAATTCAGTTGGGTATTAAGATTACACCTATAACAGTCTAGGTGTGACTTCTAGAACGAACAGACTGCATCGTCTACGATGCTACTATACATACTCAATGCACCACATTGGTGAGCACATACCTCATTTTTATGGTGTCCTGATGTGGTCTATAAAACACATATTTTTTGTCCATTAATTCCTACAATTGCATCGATGTTCGTGCTTCCATGTATAACACCGAAGATGGTTCTCTATTAAGATAGGGTATCATTGAAGACACCATGCTTATAAAAATCGATTCCCCATAGTGTATTAGGAATTTTTTAATGCACCAAATTAAAAAAATTCAATATTGAATGAATATTATGAATGCTAATCTAGTATGTAGGATGTATTTTTTATATCTATATTTTTGTTATGAGGTTTGGATGTGAAAAATAAATAACTACAATAGTTGGAGGTTTAATCATATAACTTCATGTGTATATGGGAGGCCCGAGAGAGGGAGAGGGATCAATTTCCTGAACTCATTATCATTAATATTTACCTCCGTTTGAGAGATTTTGGTCTTATGAGGTTTTTTTGAGGAGGTTGTTACATCTCGATATGTTTACCTTGAGAAAGGAATGATGCCAGGGAATATAGACTCCACTTTAAGTCTCAAGCTAGATATGGGGACAAAGGGGAAATCCGTTAACTTCTACAAAGTTTTCTATCCACTGTCACTTTAGCATCAACCCTACTCTATGTTATGAATTTGTATGAAAATTTTTGATGCAACTCAAAAGGTAAAAGAACGTGGTTGTTTAAAGTGTTGATTTGAAAATAGGGACCAAGAGATAATAAAGCCAAGGCTGACAAGATAGGAAGGAATAAAAGACATGGAAACACTCCCCAATGGATACCTTTATCTCTACATACACAAGATTAAAAAAAAATTTAAACGACATATATAGAAGACATCAAATTTCATAGATGACATATATAGAAGACATCAAATTTCATAGATATTTTAAATATCAAAGATAAAGGTAGTCGTAGATATTCAATAATTTGAATAAGAAAACTTATTGGGAATTAGGAAAATGAATCCAATGATTTCAAAGTAGATGTATCGAAGAAAATAAACCATGTGTGAGGCATTGGATAATAAAATATCAACTTTAATTAACAAATAGTTGCAAACTTCAACAATTTGTCGTGCATTTACAAGATATAAATGCAAATAAATAAGGAGGAAAAAACACATAATATTCTCATTACATTAATATCAAAAACCTTAGATGAATTTCAATGAGGGAGAAGAGCTATAGAACACATTCCATTACATATGAATTTTCTGTGGAATACATGATTAAATTCTCCACATCTAGGAAGAGAGAAAAATGAAAGTAACAAGAAAGAATAACTTGATTAAGAAAAAACATGTTTTCATCTAAGTGATGTCTCCCTTGATTTAGTTTCCCTTGTATTTCATGCCATGGATAGCCTTGATTTATCTACTAAAATTTTTCCAACCTTTTCTATGAATGAACTGTATCTATATGTTTCTAAATTTTTCCAACCTTTTCTATGAATGAACTGTATCTCTATGTTTCTTTTGTGGGTCTCTATTGACCTTTTCCAACCTTTTCTATGAATGAACTGTATCTCTATGTTTCCTTTGTGGGTCTCTATTGACCTCCCAAAAATGGTTACAAGGATCTTATTAATCACCAATAAAGGGTAATATTTCCTCTAACTAACAAATTTAATTCAAAATGGAATCTTTCTACTCCGACTATATAACAAATTTAATTCAAAATGGAATCTTTCTACTCCGACTATATCTTTTCTGTGCAAAATAATGACCCAATAATATTGTTTATGAGACTATTACGTCTTTTAATATGAGTAGTAGTTGTATTGAAGAAAAACAAGGAGAGATGCAAAGCAGCAAGCAAGCCCCTGCCTTAAGTTGTAGTTTATATGAAGGAATGCGTTGGAGGGAGTTTATTGATGATTGCTCCCAATATCATCTGTTTTTTCAAATTTGTGAATTTGTGTTTATGGAATTCTTAGATCTATCTACACCACAAAATTGTTTCTATCCAAAAACTATTGGATCAAATAGCACGCAAACGAACAAAAACATTTTGATCCATATATTAAAGTGGTTTAATTAAATATTTTAAAATCTTGAATAAATTAAAGATTCTATCAAATTTATGCAGAAATATCTCCACCTTTAGCAACCATTCGATTGATCAGACCATTAAAAATATCAAATTTCTGCAGAAATATCTCCACCTTTAGCAACCATTCCATTGATCAGACCATTAAAAAAACATTGTTAATTGGGTAACAGAAACAGATTACATTGTCGGCAGCCTGGACGCCTTTCATCACCCTTTGTAATTTCAATTGTTCGGTTAGAGCACAAACATCTACAGGCTTGGATTATGAGAGAAACTAGTCTTTTGGTCGAGTATATTCCTGGAAAAAACTTAGGATCATTGGTGGTATTTCATTTTGTAGTATTTCCATATTTAGGGAGAGAAGGCCAAAATAATGGTCAACTGGTCACTGATCAAAGTGCGAGAAATGAGAAATATACATATGAGATAATGTTTCAATTTTTTGTGATTGATGTAAATGAAAGTTCGCAAGGTGGTAAAATACATGTTGGTTAACCTGACAGGAAGTATCTGACAAAATCTAATCAGCTTTCTTCTATTAAAGAGAGAACGTTTTCAATCAATAGTGAAAATGATTCCACTAAAAAAATAACAGAAGTGAAACTGGGATAGCTTCTTCGACTTGTTTATGAAACACAAATTCACTTGGAAAAACTAGGCTTGCTATTCAATGACTTTTTACAACAGGCAAAAAGTACAGAGAGAAATCAATGACTTATTGAATAGCTAGGCATAAAAAATCCAAAGGAAAAAATGTACAGGGAGAAATCACAAGAAAGAGGAAGCAGCAAAACTCTAACATAATGAAGTGAGGAAGCAAGAGCTGGCCGCCTAGCAAGGTAATTTACCACTTTTACCACTTTTTTCAGTTTTGTGTACTTGTAGCTAACAATTCTATTAAATGAGTTGTTCTTTTCCATAGTTTGAAAAGCAACTCTATCTTTGACAGGCTTAACCTTCGTCCATGCTTTCCTTACCAGGATCAGACAGGGTATTTGCTTACCAGGATCAACCTTCGTCCATGCTTTGCTTACCAGGATCAGACAGGATATTTTCTTACCAGGATCAGACATGATAGAGATGGACGAAGAAAAATAGATGTTGATCTTGCATGCAACCTACAGCTGGAGAACGCTCAGCTACACACAACCAGCCTTTGGACACAATAACATAAAGTATATGCTCAGCTACACACAGCCAGCCTTTGGACACAACAACATAAGCATAGACATTTTAAACATTAAATATCTATGAGCTAATGCTAGCCTCAAAGCTAGCATTAATTCACCTCAAATGATGTACACCGTAATGAAATCTTGATTTCATAAGTTTCAAACCAAATATTTTATCCTCGCCTCGATATGAGGCCAAATAAGGTTTCGAACTAAAAACTTAGATCTAAAAATAAAATTTACACTTAAAAATAGTATGATTTTATCAAAAGTTTTTTGGTTAAAATAGTGGGAATGCCTTTAAAGATTAATAAACGAATGAAAAAACGATTACTAATAGTCCCCGTAGCCCTAAGGGAAGGGACTAATAAGTTAGAGTTCATAGATTAATAAACGAATGAAAAAACGATTACTAATAGTCCCTATAGCCCTAAGGGTAAGGGAAGGGACAAATAAGTTAGAGTTCATGACCTACATTTTGTTTATAAGATTCCAGTGTAACTTATTTAAAAACGATTACTAATAGTCCCCGTAGCCCTAAGGGAAGGGACTAATAAGTTAGAGTTCATAGATTAATAAACGAATGAAAAAACGATTACTAATAGTCCCTATAGCCCTAAGGGTAAGGGAAGGGACAAATAAGTTAGAGTTCATGACCTACATTTTGTTTATAAGATTCCAGTGTAACTTATTTATATTTTAATAGAAGTATTAGTGTTACCATAGTCACTTAATAACAATTTTAAATTCCATAAAATAATTTCCATTCGGTATAGTCTTATATGAAAGAGAGGAGGAACCCACCTTATTTAAATGATCTATGTATATGCATTTATACACTCCCCCCTATATGATACGAGTGACATAATTTATGTTACCCATGTTTATTCCAATTTCCCATTGCCAACCTTAAATTTAGTTTAACCTTTACCATGTGAATTTTTGAAAGCTGAAGTTGTGGGTCCCTTACTCCAACTTATCTCATTGTATTGGCCCATCATAAAGGAGATAACTATTGGATTAAACTTGACTCGGTGAAAGAGTCAATGATTTAAATCCATTTTAGGTCAACGGTGGTAGTTTTTGAGTCCACGATTTTGGTAGACCATGGTATTTTTCCTATGGATTTCATGTAATGAATCCTTTAGAAAGGCTTAGGATACTACATTGTAATGTTCCTAGAGGTGTGGGGTGAACTTCGCTAGGTTTGGTCAAGGGAAAAAATATTGGGAACCTTTACAAGATGGAAGGGAGTAAATGAAGTAGCGGTGATATCTAAGGAAGAAAATGAATCTATTCATTTATGGAATCAACTATTGGGACATATGAGAAAGAAAGGGATAAAGGTACTGATAAACCATAAGTTACTTCTAGATTTAATATCTCTAAATTTGAATTTATGCAAGCATTGTGTTTATTTGGGAAGCAACATAGACAAAATTTTATGGGGGCCATCCCCTACAGTTTATTTTGGAGGATCATCATACTTTGTGACATTTATATATGATTAGTATATAAAGGTGTGGGTCAATATTCTCAAAATAAAATCTAACGTGTTTAATGTATTTAAGCAATTTAGAGTTTTGGTTGAAAAGCAAATTAGTAGGTCGATCAAGTGTTTAATAACAAATAATGGAGGCAAGTTCACATCTTTGGGATTTGAAAATTATTGCAAGGAAGTTGGGATTGAAAGGAATAAATCCAAATTTTATGGCCCATATAAAAATGGCATGGTTGAACACATGAATATGGCTCTTCTAGAGAGAGCAAGGATCATTCTCAGTAACTCTAAGTTGCAACAAGAGTTGTGGGAAGAAGTAATCACTACAGTTTGTTATATAGTAAATCAATCGCCATCAGTTGCAATGGACTATAGGGTGTGTGCACAAAGTTGGTGGAGAAAAAGTGGCAAGGGTGTCAGTAGGAATGCACACTCGCAAAAATGTGTGTGCATTATCAGGAACACACATGAGTTTTTGATGATATAGGTTTGGCGAAGCCCAAACCTCCACTTAGATTGCCACATAGGTTAATTCGAAGGAATTCATGCACAATCCTGAGAACCCATGCATGTTCCTAAGAATGTGTGCACGTTCCTAAGAACATGCATGCGTTCCTCTATTATACCATTTTTAATGGGTTGTGAGCGAGATTTGTGCCCATTTGCACACATCGCGCTCACTTTTTCACCTTCATTGAGAAGATAAAGAGGAGCAACAAAATCGATATCTTGAGAGTGTGTCCCAATCCAACGAGGTATGTTTGATTTATCTTATTTTCCTCCCAATTTAGTAATTTTTACTTTTATTCAATTAATTCAATATATTCGAAAATAATCTAAATTATAGAAATTTGTAACCTTATAGAAAAATATCATCTATAAAATTTAGAGACAGTTTCCTCTTACATTTCCTAACATTTCACATTTAAAATACTATACAGAATTTACAAGAAATGTGATTATTTTAAGTTTTTTTTTTTTAAATATGTATTGGTATTTTTTGAAATTTTGTATTTTAATTTTAAAAAATTACCTAATTTGCATGCCGTGCCCTATTAAATTGAAACATATATTATAAAATGGAACACAGAGACAATGTAAACTTCCCACAAGCATCCAAGGTGAGTAAAACCTCAACCCACCACAACCATGTTGGAATACTGAGAAAGGAGGGGGGTGAATCAATATGAGCACTTTATTATCACTTTTAACCACAATATGTAACCATTAACATCACTAGTAGTATATCATCAATATATCATGAGCAGTATAAATAAACAGATCATAATAAACATCCACAGAAACACAATACACCGGTATTTACATGGAAACCCAAATGTGAGAAAACCACAAAATGCTTTTCTTATATATAAGAAGAATACATTCATTGGAAGCACCAAATAACCAATTCTCCAGCTACAACTAGAAGGAGGATACGACCCCCTATTTACAGGCCATAACCTGAAGGAAGGTACAACTTCCTGAATTCTCTGGCTACAACTAGAAGGAGGCTATAACCCCTTGATTCTCAGGCTCCAACCTAAAGGAAGATACAACTCCTTGTGTTCTCTGACACTAATTGGAAGGAGGAGACAATCTCCTTTCCTTGCCCTGTCCTGCCACCTTGAAATATAAGTGTAGAACAACTGCCACTAGCACAATCACTGCCACTATCACTATCACTGTCAATGTCATTGTCACTACCACTGTCAAATCAACTTGTCACCTGTCACATCTACCTGCCAATGTATCCAACCTATCATTATCACTATACCATCAACCTGTAATTGATCATCAACGTAAGCTATACCAAAACCTATACCATATCATCCATCAATTGTGTACGAACATATGTAGTATAACATGCATCAATCATGTACCAATATATATTCCAAATGTAGATACCATAACATCAAATCATATACTATGTACTAGAGCATCAACCATGTATATACCCTGTACCATATAGTAGAAGGATTCTCCACTTGTAATTATTCTATCATCAATGTTGTCTACCCAATCTGCATCTATGTCGAATACCAAATATAGATCATTCCCTTTTGGATACCATAATCCAAATTCTTCTATTGCCTTGAGATATCTTAATATTATTTTTACTACCATGACATTTGTTTCTTTTGGTGCTGCTTTAAATATCGCAACCTGTCCAACTTCTTGCATCACATCTAGTCTTGACGTTGTCACATAGAGTAAGCTACCAATCATTTATCTGTAGAGTCTATGATATGCATCCTTAGATTCATCGTCTTTGCTCAACTTTCAATTTTTATGCATAGGACCACTTATGAGTTTACAATCTTCCATTCCAAAATTCTTTAGCATTTCTCTGATATACTTGGTATGGGAGATGAAAATACCTTTATTACGCTGACATATCTGTAATCCCAAAAAGAAACTCAACTCACTGAGAAAAGAAATTTCAAACTCGTTCTGCATATCTCTGGAAAATTTCTGACTCATCTTGACATAATCACTCCCGAATATAACGTCATCTACATAAACTTCAATTATCAATATATTGTCTCGATCCAATTTTATGTAGATATTTCTATCTGCATTTCCTTTCCTAAATCCTTGTTGCTGTATATACCTATCAAATCTTGAATACCATGCTCTGGGAACCTGTTTAATTCCATACATTGCTTTCTTCAACATGCAAACATAATCTTCCTTTTCTAAAATTAAGTAGAAATCCTTCTGGTTGTTCGATGTAGAATTCGTCTTCTAATTATCCATTAAGAAAGGTTGACTCAACATCCATCTGATACACCTTGATTATTTTGGAACATGCATAGGATAAGATCAATCTGATTGCTTCCGTCCTTGCAACTGGGGAAATGGTTTCCTCAAAATCTATACCTTCAATATAAGTGTATCCTTTGTAGACTAACTTTTCTTTGTCTCTAGTTACTTGCCCATCCTCGTTCAGTTTGTTTTGGAAAGCCCACTTTGTACCAATCACTTTATTGTTCTTTGGTCTTGGAACCAGTTCCCATGTGTCATTTTTATCTATATAATCCAATTCTTCATCCACATCCTTGATCCAGTGTTCATCCTTGATGGATTCTTCAAAATTACTTGGTTGAACTATAGATAACAATGCTAGGTGTTGTTGTTTTGGTGAAATAATTATTCTCCGGGTTTCAACTCCTACATCTTTATTCCCAATAATATTTTATGGTGGATTATTTTTCTGTACTCTTCATCTAGGTGTCCTAGGAGGTATCCACTACTCATATTCTTCTTGTTCTACTTCTGGCTGCTCTTCTTCTTCTTTTTCTTATTCTTCTTCTACTTCTTATTATTTTAGATCTTCCTTGTCATATTTCTCTTCTGAGTCTTTTCTTCCTTCTTTTTCCTTCCATACATATGTCTTGTCAATCATTACATTGATGCTTTCCACGATTCTATTGAGTCTTGGATTGAAGAATTTATATTCTTTGCATTTGCTTGAATACCCAACTAACATTCCCTTATCAAATCGACAGTCAAATTTTCCAAGCCTTCCATATTATATTTTGATACAACATTTCCTTCCAAATACTTTGAAATGATTTACATTTGTCGGTCTTCCTTTCCATAACTCTTAGGTATTCTTATCATTGTTACTTCTGATCATTCCTTTGTTCAGGATGTGAACTATTGTATGCACTACTTGTTCCCAAAAGATGTCACTCAGTTGTGAATCTTTCAACATGGTTTTGGCCATTTTTTGTACTGTTCTTTTCTTCCTTTCTACAACTTCATTTTGCTGAGGTGTCCTGGCTGGTGATAATTATCTGTTTATTCCATGTTCACCACATAAATCCATGAATTCCTTTGCTGTAAACTCTCCTCCATTTTCTATTCTTAGGCACTTGATATTAAAATCCATCTCGATTTCAACCATCTCTTTGTATATCTTGAAGTGTTTTAATGCCTATGATGTCTTCCTAAGTAAGCAAACTATAATCATTATAGTCATCAACCGGCATCATAAAGTATTGTTCACCTTTTAATCCATTTGTTCTTGTAGTTCCACATAGATCAATGTGTACTATCTCTAATGGTTTTTTCGTGGATTACTCTTTTGACTTGAACTTGGTCGTGGTTTGTTTTCCCCATAGACAATGCTCACATAGAGTATTTGTTGGATTTGAGATATTAGGCATTTCTTTCACTACTTCCTTTCTATTGATTTTGATAAGATTATCAAAGTTTGTGTGACCCATACTTATGTTCCGGGGCCAACTTTCATTTTCCTTTTTTATGAAACATTTCCCCCTTCAAATATTATTCATGACATATATGTTGTTTGGATTTCTTCGAGCTGTAGACACCAATTTTTCTGATCCTTCTTTTCTTATCTCACATTGTTTTGAGTCAAACAAGAGTTTGTGTCCTTGATCACACATTTGACTGACACTTAGAAGATTGTGCTTCATATATTAGACCAATAGAACATTATTTTCCTTGGCACATTTGCTTCCAAGCTTGACTATGCCTCTACCTATGATTCTAGCTGAGTTATCATTTCCAAATGAAATTGATCCATTTTGTTCCTTATTTAGTGTCAGAAACCTATTCTTGTCACCTATCGTATACTTCGAACAACCATTGTCAACATACCATCTACTTTTCTTGTGTTCCGCTTGTAGAGAAAGAAATCATTCTTCATTGCTGAATTGATCCTGCTTTCTTCTCCATATTCTTTGTGGTTCCTGTTTATGATTGTTCATATTCTACTTTGGTTCCTTTGGAGGAGAAATAAATCCATAATCTTTGGCCATGTGTCCAAATTTGTTGCATTTGTAACATTCAACTTCATTACTCAATGATCCAAAATTGTTGTAGTTTATGTTCCGTGTTTAATTAGTCCTTCTTGGATATATATTATTTGAGTAGCCTTCATAGTTGCTTATGTTCTTGGCATGCGCTCACAATGTGCGGTTTTGTGACCAAAATTATTGCAAGAGTAGCATAAACCAATAAAAATAGTTTGATACCTAGATGTAGGGGATGTTCTGAATGGTGCTTTGAGATCCTTTTTCTTCTTTAACTTCTTTGAGTGGCTTGATTTTATTTCTCTCTTTCCCTAGTTCTTCCAAGGAACTGGTTAATTCTTATCTGATATTGACTTCACCTTCTTCTTCATAATCTTCAGAATCATCTTCTACTACCACAAAAATTACTCTTTATAAATCATTGTCAGTATCATCATCCTTGTTTGATGAATAGTTGTCTTCCTTTGAGTAGAAACTTTTCTTGAATAATTTCTTTTTGTTCCTTCTCTTGCCTCCCTTTTGTTTTTTCTTTTTATTTTTGGGATCTTCTTCTTCATCGCTACCTTTATTATTAGCATAAGGAAATTTAGAATAAAAATGACCAATACCGTCACAATCAACACATTTCAATGGAAGCATACCTTTGTACTTGTCGGTTCCTCTTTTTAAATTCCTTACAAAGTTTTCCATTTCTTCATCTTCCTCTGAATCATTGATGTAGCTACAATCTGGTTTTGAATTTTGCTTGCTTTGCTTCTTCATCTTCTTATATGCTTTGAAAATTGCTTACTTTGTAACTAGATTCTATTGTTCTATTAAGATATGAATATTCCATGTATCTCATCCATTCTCAAACTGTCAAGATATGTTCTTTCTTCCAGAGCTGATATATTAGGATCAAATCTCATAGGTAGATGTCTTAGAACCTTTTGAAAAACCACTGATTCATCAAATTATTCTCCCATTCCTCTAATAGTGTTTAATGTTTTGTCAAATTGTAGAAATTAGGCTGCAATGTATTGATCTTATATCATCTTTAGTTGCTCAAAGTTATATATAAGGGTTTGAAGCTTTGATCCCTTGAATTTTGTATCTCATTCGTGAATCTTTTGAAGTTTATCCCAAAGATCCTTTGTGGTTTTTCAATGCATAACTTTGACAAATATAGAATCATCCAGACTGCTCAGAATGGTGCCTTTATCCTTTTAATTTTTTTCACTGAGTTTCTTTCCATCTTTGTCAGTTGGGGGAGTGGTTGGTGTTGCATATCCATCTACTACTAACTTCCAAAAGTCAAATCCCTATAACTGTAAAATGGTTTGCATCCTTTTATTCAAAAAGGCATAGTTCTATCCATCAAACCTTGGTGCTCCAATCTTAGCATATTCCATGATATCCTTCTAGTGGTTAAATTGTTTCTTGAAGGACGTCCTCTGATGCCAACTATTGGAATACTGAGAGGGGGGGTTGAATCAGTATGCGCACTTTATTATCACTTTTAACTATAATATGTAATAATTAACATCAACAACAGTATATCATCAATATATCATGAGAAATATAAATCAACAGAGCATAATAGACATCCATAAACAATTGTACACCAATATTTATGTGGAAACCCAAATGGGAGAAAACCACAAAATTATTTTCTTATATATCAAAAGAGTACATTCATTGGAAGCACCAACTTCCCAATTCTCCAGTTGCAACTAGAAGGAGGCTACAAAACGCTATTTACAAGCTCTAACCTGAAGGAAGCTACAACTCCTTGAATTCTCTAGATCCAACCAGAGGGAGGATACAACCCCCTGATTCTTAGGATCCAACCTGAAGGAATCTCCAATTCTCTGTGTTCTCCAGCACCAACCATAAGGATGCTACAACCCCCTTTCATTTCCCCATCCTACCACCCTGAAATATAAGTGTATACCAACTATCACTACCACAATCACTGCCACTGTCACTATCACTGTCACTTCCACTGTCACATCAACCCATAACCCATCAAATGTACCTATCACTGTATCCAACCTATCATTGTCACTGTACCATCAACCTATAACTGATCCTCAACATAACCTATACCAAAACCTTTACCATGTCATCCATCAACTGTGTACCAACATATTTAGTATAACATGCATCAATCATGTACCAAGAGATATGTCAAATGCATATACCATAACATCAAATCATATGCTATGTACAAGAGCATCAACCATGTATAGAACCTATAATGTATACCATAGTATAGATCTGAACCATATCATTAATGAAGTACCTAAGGAAAGTGTCTCATGCATATGCCACCATACATCAACTCTATGCCTCAACCGTACATCCATATATTAATGATATGTCTCTAATTATGATCCATAACAGTCATGTCATAACCAAATAAGAGAATATACCTCAATGAACCATGTATCCAAGATGTACCTAAACCATGTTCCAAACCAAACATAGCTCAAGCATGTACCATACCACAACAAAGTATAATTATAACAACAAGAACATAAGCATACATATACCTCTATAGTTGACCTGATACACAATAATGTTGATCTGTAGCTTTCCTCTGACTGCAGGGACCTAGTACAAGCATTTCCCCTAAATCTGTCTTGTCCTCTTGGGAATAAGACTACTTGTCACACGGGGCCTCGTGTGACAAGTACTGTGAAACCTGTGGGGATTCCTCGTGGGACACTAGTGGTGTGACCTGTGGGGTTAAACCAAACTAGGTTTTACTCAGATAAATTTTATCTCCCCTGCAACCCCCAAAATCCTACACTTCCTACTTGTCACTAACTCATATTTCACAGTTGCAAACTTTCCAAATAGATCACTAATTCACTAGAATATGTTCAATAAAATAAGTGAGTTAATGTACTTGTGAATGACTCCTTGAGATGTATTTATACTTTTTTTGGGTAACCTATTTCCTTAATCTTAGGGGATTCTTAAATTTCTTGTTACAACCACTTTACCCTGTCATTAATTGACTTGTAACTAACTAGGGGATTCTTAACCATTGTTTGGGGTTTCTAACTTCACAAGACCATAACTCCTCAACCACGAGGAACCACATGGAATACCAAATGTCATTGGAAATGGCATGACGAGGAATGCCCATCGATGAGTGACTTTCCTACATTCACACCTTCCTTCATGAAAATTTTCCTTTATCAACAACAAGTTCCATAACTATACCTTTGTGGATATCGTACTTATTAAAGGGTTGACATCAATGAAAACCAATCTTTCAACAAACCACCTAACATAGACACACAAATTGATGAGTGGTTAGCCACATTGAGAACACTTGTAAATGAATTAAGGGGCATGCGAGAACCTAGAAGAGAGTCCTTGTACACTTCATTGGACATCATTGTGAGGTCCATTGCAAGTTACCAAGGGAAAATAACTTTTATTTCTCAATATAGGGATAGAATGTACGATTTTTAACACACTAGACTGTATAGAAACCAATTAGAGACTTGGGTATTTCAAAAAAAGCACTAATGTCTCCTTTTATTAATCCTCGAACTCGACAACAACCACCTATCAACAAGAAGAACATTTTCATTGACTGGTGCATCCATATATACATTGAGGAGGCATATAAATTTGATTCTTTACTATTTACTCCAGAGAATCCAAGCACATAGTCTTGTGAAATTGCAACCAAGAATTTGACTCCGGTAATTCAAAATATAACATCCCTTTTTGACCAAAAAAATTTGCAAGCATGCCACATATGAGAGGAAAACTGCATGACTCCTTAGTGGAGTTGAGAACAAAGGAAAATTTCGAAAGAGATACAACAATAGAGCTCAAAGCTCGAATGTAGGATATCTTATGGACCCAAATATAATAAATTGACTCATAAAAACACTAGAATAATCTCACAGCATGGGGCATGCACGATGACATGTGGAATGAGGAAAAAAGTTTCTAAAAAAATAGGGAATACACAAATTCCTTGGATCTTTGTAGACTGCAGAGCTCCGAGGTCGGAAAGAAGAAGCGGTAAAGTTCATCATCAGTTGACACCACAATGGTCACCTCTAGCTTGATTACCCTATTGGAAGCATGGGAGGTCTAATACATTGCATAACCGATTTACCACATGGGGGGACTATAGTACCCAAAACCCTTAAGTTGGTTGGTTGGATACAATTTTTTGTAAGGAGAATCTCGACGAAGAATTCCATGGGTTTGCTCAATGAAGTGATAGAACTAGATGTCAAATGGACATGTATTATTGTGTCATTTTTCTTTACCATTATAGGTTGGGAGACAAATGTGAATCTTACAGTGGTGGAATGCATATGTACGATCCTGCAAAAAGGTGAGGTGTTCAATAAGGAAAAACATCTTACAGGAATGAAATAAAATAATTTTAGGGAGTGCTAAGAGTTTTCCCGAGGATTAAATTTTCCCTCCCTACTGATTTGGATTTCTATGAGTTAATATAGTCTAGTTGGGGAGCCCGTGTTTACAACAAAGAATATTTTTTCCATGTAAAACTACAATTTTTTTGCACCAGGAGTAGTTGGCTCGTCAGAATCCTTCTCACTTGACGAAATGTTAAGAAATTGGGTCATTAATATTAAAAACGCATCTCATAGATTGTGGGTTAATAAATAATCTTTTTAGAATTACCAACAAGTTTTCATATCCATCTAAGTATCGACAACACCAAGGTTTGGTGCATGGTCTAGTTGGCACCAGCACCAAAGGACCTAGATTATCAATTGACAAGGTTAAACTTTTTCCAAGAGTTAGAGAGATAACTTGGCCATGAAATAGAAATTTTGCAAGAAGTACTCCAAGAATTCTTGGCCTTGATAAAACTGCTCACAGATGTTAAGCATGAAGAGGAGAGAGAATATGATCTCTACACCAATACTTTTGTAGAAGATCTAGAAACTTAGAGAGAAACCCCTGCAAAAACAACCCTTGTGAAGAGAAAACAACATGAAATAATAGGAAAAGGAAAAAAAGCAGCTGAGTCGGATGAAGTTCCAACAAATCTTGATGACATTAGGTGTGAGGTATTCCATTTAGATACAACAATGAATTTTGACAATCCCCGCATGAAAGAAAAACTTTCCATCATTACAAAAAGAATATCCCAATGGGTAAAACAAAAGGATAATCAATCCAAACAAGAACAAACCATGATTAGAAAGATATTGTAGTCAAGTGTGAAGCTAAAATTCTAATAAGTCATGACCAATATGAAAGAAAAATGTGTTGAAGTAGAGAAATCCAAGCCTAGTCTCGACAAACATGAAGAAGCAAGAAGATAGAAAAAAAAAGAATGGAGGAATAACATGTGGTAAGTATAGGTCAAACAAATATTGTTGTAGGATGTCGAAAAAAGTAACCCAACTGACCCAAAGCACCAAAACTACCTCGAAAAGGAAGAGAACAAGGATGAGCATGATTTACTTTACAAGGGAATCGACACCTCTCATCCTTTTGCTAACAGTTGAAGAAGAAGCATCAACAAATAAAACACATGAGCAACAAAATAAAACAAGGAGGAAGCACAATCAAGTGTCCTTGGAAAAAACAATAGCATATCAGTTAAACAAGGAAAGCACTGCAAGTGAGCAAGGAAAATCAAACCATTATGTTTGTTAGTAAGTTGAAGTGTCAAAGAAAAAAAATGTTGAAACATAGAAACATACAGTTGATTCGACTCACATGAGTAAGTCCACCCACTCCAACTCAAGACAATCAAAATATGATAAGGCCAAGGAACATCAGTCGAGTCATCCTGGTGTATTTGAAGAAAAAGAGAAAGAGGAACAAGTACAAAAATACACTAAAGAAAACAGAGAAGTCCACAACCAAGAAGTACATAACACATTTACTTTGAAACAATCAATCAACAAATTGCCAACAATAGTGTCGACAACTAAAGTTGAAATCCCTGAACAAACCGACAAGGGATATGAAGAGGAGCAACAGAAGAAGCAAATAGATAAAGGACATGAGGTAGAGAGTAGGCCTCATGAGTCAACCCAAAGAGCCCTTTGAAATATCAATCATCGCCTCTTGAGCATAATTAAAATAGGGATCAATATGATATTTTTGAGAAAGATAAGGATGAAAACATTAACGATAATGTTGAGGAGAATCCATAAGATAACACTGAAAAAAATAAGGGGGAAAATTCTAAGAAAAATGAAGAGGAAGACCCTCGAAAGGATGATAGAGAAGACAAAGTGAAAGAATCTAACATGAACCAAGAACAATATGCATGCAAATATGGAGAAAAGGAGCATCATAAGCTGAAACAAAAAGAAAAGAAGAAGAAAAAGAAGAAAATAATGCATAGGAAGAAAATGACATCGTAGATCATCACTTTCACATCATTTTGACCAATTGGCTCATATGGACCAACCAAATAAATGATCTTTGTTCCATCGATAGCATCCAACATAAAAAATTTCATCCTTTATAATGAATTTACAAAGTAGTCAACAAGTAGATGGAAAAGGCCCATGAAGGACAAAGATCCACTTTCAAAAAGAAAAGAGAAAGAGAAAGAGGTATTGTAAGGCCGCATGAATTTAGTAAAAGTAAAACTTTGTATGGAACAATCGATGGAGGAAACATACCCATTGGAAGCCTTCAAGGGGTTGGTCAATGCAGCGATTGAGAAAAATGTTTGAAATTAGTGGGAGATATGGAAGATAAAAAGAGAAAATAGGGAAATGAATCAAATACACAACCAAATGATCATAGCTAATCAAAATATAGTTACCAATCAAACTGAAATAATCCTCTGGGAGGAACATGAAAAATTAAAATATGTTATACAAAGTCTAGAAGTGAAAACCAAATAAGAAACCACATTAAATATTGTAGTAAGTAACTAGCCTTCTTATTTCTCCTCCACATATAGTAAACTAAGATCCAAAAATATAGTGATCACATACTTAAGGAAAGCAAAGGATATGAAAACTAATCCAAAACTTAAGAAGGCTATAGAAACCCAAATCACAAAAGAGAAAGAATTGGAGCTACAACTATCAAAATAAGAAAGAGAGTGGATTTGGGAAGGGAAGAAGGTCCATATGGAGACAAATAATTCCATGAGACACCTTGACTTAATCATTGAAAATATATACTAAGAAGAGGAAAAGTTCGACCCAGAGTCGAACTCAGTACAATATGCCTCCATGAAAGAAAAAAAGGACTTCTTAACATAGTTTAAAATGTTGGGTCTGGAGGTGAAGTATTCAATCAATGAGTGGAATATGTTTTCCCAACATCTACATTGGATAGCCCCAAAAATACATCAGACCGCATTTGAGGGTGTTCGCCAACACCCTACACAACAATTGGGTGTTGCTTCACCATATAGGAAGAGGTTTAAATTTTTCAACCCATCTATGTCAGTGTTGAACTTATCAAATCCAGATGGATTTCGGTGGTCTCCCACCTATTCCAAATGGATCATTTTGGTAGTTTTACAGTTTGGCAGTTTTTTCCCTAGTTTTCGGGTCTCGGACTTGCGGGGCCGTTTTAAGGACCTAAACAATGTTTTTTGGGCTTGCCACAATCACAATGATTTTTGATAGATAGAAACAAAATGTGTAGTACTTGAATATAACTTTCCAACAGGCTATTGTGCGCCTACAAAAAATATCGTATACAAAAGTTACGACCCCAGGAAGTCGATGTACTAACTTACGCAAATGGGGCCCACATGACTTTTGGTGCTTCACGTCCTAGGGTTATTTTTTTTTGGATGTATAGGGTTTTTTACATTCCTATTTATTGTAAAAATGCCTTTAGAGCCTCATTGTAATCATATTTTTGCGAATGAGAACAACCGTCACATCTCTTCTCAGAGATAAGCCGCCACCATTCTAGCAAGATTGTTTCCGCTGCATTTTACAGTTTCATATTATTTCCTTATTGAATAGAAACCAATTTTACTATATATATGTTATTCCATGTTAAGCATGTTTTGATAATAATCTGTATTCATTTCGTTCTGCAAATATATTATGGATCATTATCGACTGCAAGTTATCAGTCAATAACCCCATAAATTGTAGTAGAAGGAATATATGATTCCCATTTAGACAGAGGAGTGATAACATTGCCTCCAAATATATATTCAAACTAGTGTTTTAGAATGATCCAAGAAGAAATAGGCAACCATAAATACAAATTAGAAGAACAGGTGCAACCAAAAGGAACCATAGGATAAATCAGTCAGAGGATATTCATAATTTTATCAAATGTATATTTCTATGTATAAATTTTGGTAGAAGTATAATATAAGTGCGTGATATGTGAAGAGGAAATTTTGAAGGATGGATTGAAGTTATCAACGTAGATTATAATTCCAGTCAGCCTGATCGAATAAAAAAAATGTTTTATATGAATTCAAGTCAGATCACAATGGGACAAGATTAGGTGATCACACGAGAGAAAATGGCATCAAGAATTACATAGCCATAATTTTTTGCATCATTCCCTCCATTAGCAGTTTCCCTAGACACATGAAAATACCACCATAAATTGACCAAGGGAGGGGCATAAGAAATCAGTTGGAAGCAAAGTTTGCCTACATGTGAAGCAGACCGAAGGCTATGAGAGTTCATCCATCTGCATGGATCTTTCCTCTAGGAGGGACTCAACTCTAAAAGTAGCATTAAGAGATTCACTTATTTTCTCAAAGGAGAGACTATCCCCTCTCCATCAGCAGTGGAATACCACAACACCAATGGGACATTACATAGTTCGATCTAAGGCACCTTGACACCATTTGGTCATCGAACGACTTCTCCATAATTAGAATAAAAGGGAGTCGTAGTTCTCGTTCATTTGCACCAACAAGGGACTAGGGTTGAGATGAAGAACATAGTCATTCTTCCAGCTAGCAGACCACCACAACAATTTGATCCATCCAACGAGAGTGGCGATATAACCAATTTTTGAGAGAGAAGGACACAGTCCATGAATGCATAGTCTCCACCAGAAAAACTAGTGTGAAGGATCCATACTAATTGATATCGGGTCGATAAATGCATACTTCTTCTCAACCATATAAAAATATGTTCTACTCTCCTGAAATCACTTCAACAATGGCTTGAAATAATCCAACAACATTAGCAAAATGGAGTAATGGACTATCTATCAAATCCGTTCATTCTAAATATTCTCTCTCACACTTCAAAACTGTAATATTTCTCTCTAAAATTCTTATCATTGTAATAGTCACACCCCCCCTTTTCTCAGGGTGAGCCAGCAATTGAGGAGGGGGGAGTTGTTGTAGGGGCTAGTCGGCCCTTCCGACTAGACCCTCAAGTTGACCAAATAAGTCGACTTCCTAATTCAAGTATATGAGTCGGTTGAATAGTCAGCTAGGTTTGATCGACCGAGGTAGTTAGGAAGTGATAACTACTAGGTAACTATAGACACAAGTATATATGAGACTATGTAACATAGGAAAGGTCAGTTGTTCTTGTATATAATAAATTGCATATTTGTTTTTCTCCCACTACTTTGTATATGTTTCTATATATGTTTATTTGTGTGAATATATAATGGTGTATCATATATGCTACTCTGTATAACAAACTACTAATAACACTCTTGTACTTTTTCCTAAATTACAATAATATGTAATTCCATGTACTTGGAATTAAAATAATAAATAATAAATAAATGATATTAAAATAATAAATATATAATAATAATCAAAGTATAAAATCTAATAATAAAACAACTAAGAAATTATAAAAGAAGAAAAGGTAAAAGGAATAGAAATTGATGAAATAGATTTTAACAAAAAGCTAAGTCAAGGAAATGTTAAAACAATGCATGAATAATAATTAATTATGTGAATACAACTCAAACATATGCATGACTATTCTTTTCGTAGATGGATATGAAGAGAGAGAGTTTGAAATATTTTTTTGCAGGTTTTCGATATGAAAGGATTGGAAGTTAGTATATGTAGTTGATTAATGATTTATCGAAATTGTATTTATGATGATTAAGAAATTAGTTGGGAGGAGAGTCATCCAGTACACATAATTTCAATTGATTAGAATGGAAATAATAGTGGGAGCTCAACGATTCTACATCCACCTGTATTGTAAGTGAACTAATCTTAACAACTTTTAGGCATGGCTTTTTAATTCAATCCTATTGTCAATTAAACAACAAAAAATGAAAAAAAAAAAAAAAATTGCTATACTTTATCTATGAATCTTGATTTTTAGTAAATTAAACATTACATATGATTTTTGTTCTCCTACATTACTTTATGATTTTTGTTCTTCTACATTAATTTATTGCATAAAACAAAACAACTAGAAATGGAAAAACGATTTACTATGCTTTATCTATGCATCTTATTTTTAATAAATTAAACATTACATATGATTTTTGTTCTCTTACATTAATTTATTGCATATTTATTTATTTGATACCATACACATAATTTTTCTCCTACATTTACTTATTGCATATTTATTTACCTGATATCATGATTTTCATTATCCCTTTCACAAGATACAAGAGATAAAGTGCATTTTCTATTACACTTACGTGGAGTTTTGGAATACATAATGCACTTACGTGGACCTTTGGATGACATTTATATAGATACATAGTAAAATATTATATGATAAGGTGAACAGTTCACAAAGATCGATGTTTGTGGATTAAGGAGACAACCATAGGAATTGTTATGCCACTCAAAGAGTCCATCTCTAAATGTCGAAAATTAGCATTTCATAATTATTTGTACAATGATATTACATTTTGAAATCATGAATACTATTACATTGTAATAGAGTTAGTGAAAACAATGGAATATGTGAAAAGTCTTATAAATATAAATATGATAATTACATTTTAAATATGACTTACATATTTATAATACAATTACATTTTGAAAATATATATAGAAATACTTTTTAATTAAATTTTGATTAGCATTTTAATATTTAAGGGGTAAATGTTTGTGGATTAAGAATAAGGACATAGGAATTGTCATGTCAACTGGAGAGAGCACATTTGAATATGAGAAATTAATATTTTATAAAAAAATTTAGCAATAAAATATATGTAATTAAATTACATTTCAAAAAATAGAAAATAAAATATATGTAATTAAATTACATTTCAAAAAATAGACAATAAAATATATACAATAAATTTAAAAATATATATATAATCAAATTACATTTCAAAGAATATATATACAATAATACAAGTATATAAATAAAATTTTATTGTGTATAAAAGTGTATTGTATAAAGCAATAAACTATATACAATAAAAAATTTATTGTGTATAAAATTAATATTTGTATATAAAATTTTTATATACCCAAATATCTATGATGGTATATAAAGTATATTAAAACTTTGTTTCAAATAAAAATAAAAATTGAAAACTAGAAACTTTACAAATAAACGTTATAAACATTCATAACTATAAATTTTAATTTAAAATTTATATAACATAAATTTATTTTTATATTTTGATATAAAAGTATTATTATATATAAATAAATTAAAACTTACATATGATAAATATTGTTATATTATAAATATATTTTTATAAATAATATAATATGTATAAAATATTTTTAATATAATATAAAAATAAATAAAACATATGGAAGTGTTGAATATGGTAAAATGATTTATTATAAATTCATATTACAATCGATTTGAAATTTTAAAGAAGTAAGTATTGAAATATTTATTGAAATATCAAAATATTTAAAAAAGCTATGACTCTTATACATTTGATATCCTAAGTAGTGATATTTATACTCAACAATAATATGTCATCAATAGGATTCATATTTGGAACAAGTGGAAAAAGGGTTTCACTTTAATTGAAATCATTGTTTTCAAGACATAGAAACTTAAATTTATAATTATCTAATTTGGGTAGGGATATACAAGAATGTCATTAAATTATAGAACTTGGATGAAATCTAGATGTAATTATATTTATGAAATATTTGTTGAGCATAGACTTATACGGAGGGGTAAATCACTATAAGAAATCTTTTTACTTTTTCAAACATTTATTAATCATAAGAAAACAATTACATATGAGATTTATTAACTTCAAAACATGGAACAAAATAATTACATGGAAATCCTTTTGGGAGAAAACCACAAAAAAATTCTTTATAATTCTTTGTAGGGACCAACCTACTATGAAAAATATTTGTAGTTACCAACCTGTTGGAGACACCAATCCCCACCGGTACAAATCCTGGTAGGCACCAACCTACTCTTACAGATGTTCATAGACACCAATCCCCACCACTGAGCACAAAGCTAGCAAGATATGTCAATCTCTTACAGATCTTCGTAGACACTAATTTACTAGAGACACCAATCCCTGCCAGTAAGAACAAACTTATAAAAAGACACCAATCTATTACATGTATTTTTAAACACCAATATATTGGAGACGCCAATCCCCACCGCTAAGCACCAAATTAGAAAAATACACCAATCTCTGAGCTACATCAACCTTCATCGAGTCTTCTTGCTATTTCTACCTTCACCGGGTCTCCTCATTTCTTTCTTCTTTACTAGGTATATGCATTTCTTCTACCTTCACCATGTATTCTCACTACTTATGCCTTTACCAGGTCTCACTAGAATTTGAATTTCCAAATGGAAACTTTCTCAAAGCTTGTTGTTTTGGGACTCTTCCCAAGAAAAAACTTGTACATGTCATGTATCCAATTCTGCAAATCGAATTTTGAAATTTTTAACTAAGGTACTTTTTTATGTCTAATCTATTCTCAGAAATTCTCATAGTATGAAGAGTCCTAGAAAATAAGATATAGTGAAAATTCCAAACTGGCCTATTTGAAACTGATCTCAGGACCATTTAGAAACCCTAACTTCCATAGAGTGTACATTAGAAATTACAATGAGCCAACATCTACAATTTTTACCTGAGGTAATTCTATATATATCATGTGTTTTGTAACACTTTTATAGTTTGAAGAGTCCCATAAAAAACCTTATAGTGGAAATTCCAAACTAGTCCATTTGAAACTGATTTAAGGAGCATTCAAGAACCCTAACTTCCACATAGCATATATTAGAAAGTATATCAAACCAACATATGAAATTTTTACCACATGTACAACAAGATCTCTCATCCATATCTTCAACATTTCAAGTTCTGAAATGTTCCATATCATAAGTTATCGTGAAAATACCAAGATGACCTGAAATTGATTTCACAACTCTTCCCTTTTGGAATAATATTCAATATTTTCTCATCCATTTTTCTCACACACTTTCTCTCAATATTTTCTCTTTTTATACTTTTTCATAACCCTTCATGAAGGTACATGTGTACATTAATGAAATAATTGATTCCCAATACCACAGGAAAATACCCCAAACACATTGGTTTGAAACCAACATTTCACTTTTAGCTTTTCACATGCACCTCTTTTTAATATACTTAGGTGAGTGCATGAAGTTGGTGGCTAAAAAATTGGCAAGTGGGTCAGTAGGAACATGCACTCTTAGGAACGCATGTGAGTTCTTAGGAACATGCATGAATTCCTGATTTTATAGGTTTGGCAAAGCCCGGACCTCCACTCAACTTTCCACGTAGGTTCGTCGGCAAGAACATATGCACATTCCTAAGAACGTACATGTGTTCCTATAATATAAGATTGTTACTAGGTCACAGGTGCGATTTGTGCCGGTTTTTTTACATCGTGCTTGCAATTTTACTGTCATTGAGAAAATAGAGAGGAGGAAATGTGTCAAGATCTTGCCACTGTTTCCTAGTAAAGTCAGGTATGCTTGATTTCTCTTCTTTTCCTCCCCATTTAGTAATTTTTACTTTTATTAAATTAATTTAATATATTCTAAAAGAATGTAAATTATAGAAATTTGTAATCTTATAGAGAAATTTCATCTAGAAAATTTAGAGAGTGACCTGTAACATTTCCTAACATTTTCCCTTTATAAATAAGAGTAGATAATTT
>SNQJ01S0016894.1:121440-140008 GCA_010110895.2 Picea sitchensis
ATGGAATGTTTTTTATGAATCTCATTGATTCTGCATTTCATGTTGATGAATATATGAATTTTATGTGTATGAATGCATAATTTTTTTTCTAACGTGATTATAAATACTTGTGTTACACATTAAAAAATCTCTTATGGTGGAAAATATTGCTAAGTTCAAAATCCATAAGAAATTAATGGTTCTCATTACCTAAATCTGGAAAAAGGATGAATACTCATCCTAGTTAAGACTCCAAGAACCAATAATAACAATCATATAGGCTGACATGATCACGTTAGAAATAAGAGTGTTGAAACCTCACTTTACTCTATATAAAATGACGCATGGTTCATTATAATGGAAATCACAACATGTTACAAGGGTTTCTTAATAAAAAATCAGCACATAAAATATGAGTGCACAATAAAGCCTCACATCAAATGAAAATATACCTCAAATTATCCATTAAGCTTGCCAAAATATTATACAATGTATCCCAAGAGGAGAGCTCCTAAATTCCCAAATTCTCCACCCTTTACAATGGATTGAGTCTCTTCTCTTATAAAATAAAAGATTATTATTTGTTAAATAACTCCATGACTAGTCAAATAAATATTATAATAATGAATTAGTTAGATCTCTCCTCAATCCATGGTTGACCATGTTACAACATGTAGACATTATCCTCTCCAAATAAATTATCCCTCATCCAAAATTAGAATTAGTATACACCAAATAATTCTCATAAAGGGGACACACCACTAAAAATAGGCATCAAGCCAATTCAAATGCCAAATTCCCACATGAAATGTTCCATCCAAGAATGTGCATGCCTGCAACCACTCCACATGTGTGAATTCCAAGGTATCCACCTCCATGGATGAATGTTCAATATGCCAAGTGGATGGGGCATCCACAACAAAGTATGTCATCAATTTCTTGCCTTGCCTTGCCTTGTCTTTTCTTGTCGTGCTTTACTAGCCTTGCTTTGCATTTCCTTTCCTTTCCTTGCATTCTCTTACCTTTCCTTGTCTTTCCTTGTCTTATCTTTCCTTTTCCTTCCCATGCCATGCCATACCATGCATTTCCTTGACTTTCCATGCCATGTCATGCCTTTCCATTCCATTTCATGCCTTCCCTTTCCATTCTATGATTTTTGTTTCCTTCACTTGTCATGCCAAGCCATGTCTTTAAATGCCATTCCATGATTTTCCATGCCATTCCATGTCATGCCTTGCCTTACAATGTCATACCTTTCCATGTGTTTCCTTTCCATGCCATGTCATGCCATGTCATGCCTTTCCTTGCAATTCCATGCCTTTCCTTGCGACGACGTGCCTTGTCATGCCTTTCCTTTCCTTTCATTGCTATGCCATGCCTTTCCTTGCCTCAAATTGTCATGCCATGCCATGCCATGTATGGTCATGCATTGCCTTTCCATTCCATGTGATTCCATGTCTTTCCTTGCCATTCCTTTCCATGCCTTGCATTTCCTTTCCATGAAATTCCTTGCCATGACTTGCCTTTCCTTGAATTTCCATGCCATGCCTTGCCTTTCCATACCATGCCATTCCTTGGTCACCTCAACACTATATCCATTTACATATTGCATATCTCATATACATGGATATACATTACAAATTTCATATGAGAATCCTTATTTTTATTAATGTTCAATTTATAAATGTGTGTTTATTTACATGATGCCTTTTATCTATTATACATTCACAACATAATTTTGAACCAGTATCGACATACCAAATTTCCACATTCCAATTTGCATGTTTAAACAAATCACAAAACTATCATCATCCTAACCACATAACAATAAAAATAATATCTCGCAATACATAAATAGATCCAGATGTATACAACTCAAATGTATATATCATTCTAACTAAACCCAACTAAAATACTAAGAAATGAATAACTTATATAAGTAAAAATCAAAGTTCTAACCTTCTAAAGCCAAAATATAGGTTGTTACATTTACAAATCCCTAGAAAATCCTTGTATGACTTTCCATACAGATTCACATTTTAACCTATACAACAATAAATATATATCTTTCCATAAAATTATGCAAGTAAAACTTCAAATCAAAATGTGGATAGTAGTGAAAAAATAATCACAAAAAATAGAACATTTATCATCCCAAGAAATAAAAATTATTTTTTCTAGGGACATATGAATTAACTTTATATCATAAATTTCCTTTCCATCCAATGAAGTTCTTTTCCCTTGCCATGCCTTTCCTTTCAATGCCATGCCATGCCCTTCCTTTCCATTCCATGTGTTTCCTTTCCATTTCATTCCATGGCATTCCTTGTCTCCCCATGCCATTCCTTGCCATGTCTTTCCTTGCTATGTCATGCCATGCCATGCCATGCATTTCCTTTCCTTGACATTCCATGCCATTCCTTTCCTTGAAAATCCATACCTTCCCATGCCATGTCATGCCATACCTTGCCTTTCCATGCCATGCATTACATTGTCTTTCATTTCCATGTCATTCATTTTCTTGCCATTCCATGCCATGCCTTTCCTTTCCATGCCTTTCCATGCCAGGCCTTTCCTTGCCAATTCATGCCTTTCCTTTTCATGTCATCCCATGCATTGGCTTGTCATTCCATTAATTTCCTTTCCTTTCCTTTCCTTCACAATCCATGTCTTTCCTTCCCATACCATGCCATGTAATTCCTTTCCATGCCTTGCCTTTCCATGTCATTTCATGCCTTTCATTTCCATGCCATGCCATGCCTTGCCTTGCCATGCATTTCCTTGCATTTCCTTTCCAAGTCATGTATTTCTTTTCTATAATTCCATGCCATGTCATGCCTTTCCTTTTCATGCCATGCCATGCCTTTTCTTGCCATGCCATTCCTTGCCTTTCCTTTCCATGTCATTCCGCACATTTCCTTGCAATGTCATGCCTTGCCTTTCCATGTCATTAATTTCCATGCCATGCCTTGTCTTGACATGCCATGCCTTTCCATGCCATTCCTTGACTTTCCTTGACATGCCATGCTATGCCATGACATGCATTGCATTCCCATGCCTTGTTTTTCCTTTCCTTTCCAAGCCATGCCTTTCCTTTCCATGCCATGCCATTCCATTCCATGTCATGCACCCATGACATGCCTTTCCTTGCCATGCCTTGCCTTGACTTTACTTGCCAAGCCATGCATTGCCTTGAAATGCCATGCCATGCCTTTTTATGCATTGCCATGCCTTTCAATGTCTTGGATTTCCTTTCCATGCCATGCCATGTGTTGCATTTCCTTTCCATGCCATGCCTTGCATTTCCTTGCCATTCATTTCCTTGGCTAACCATAATTCATCTTAAAGGTACTTTCATTACGATATTCATAAAACTTATTGTTTGTAAAAATATAGTTATTTTCATTGTTAGAGAGAATTTGTTATCAAGTTAATTTAATAAAAAAATAATGGCATTCATGTATCATACCTTTTTTTTCCTAAAATAAATAATGATTGTACTAAATGAACAAGTTTAATATGTAAAAATTACAATCAAAGGATTCATTAAGTATGTAATTATAAAACTTTTTATCCCATATATCTTAAGATAAAAATACTTGCATGATAATTTAAATGTCATAACATAAGCTCTCTTTATTCATATATTTAAGGTATCTTCATAGTTGTTGTAATAACCTGGTTTTGAGTCCCCATATTAATAATGTATTTCATTTTTTATGAAAGACAATAGTGCCCAAACAATTAAAAATGGTCGGAATGAATAGGAAAATGTAATGTTGTGATTATTATTAATGATAAAATACATCATTGGCTACTAGACGAACAAGGAAAAGAGTTACAGGGGGCTATGATTCCATGAGAGAGGGGGATTAAGGGGCTAATTCCTTTTGTTATTATTTTTATTTACCCATAATTGTTTTAATTGAGAGAAGTGGTTACATGAGCTTCTTGAGGAAGGCCATGTGGTTCTTGATTTCCAGGTAAATATATAAACCCATCTTTTGGTTGTTTGGGGCATTCATTCGTCACTCATTTTTCATTGTTCACACTCTTCATTTTGTTCACTCCCCATTCACTCTTTCACTCATTCATTTTTCCTCATTAATTATTGTTCATTGTTGGGACATGGGGGTGAATTGATGAGGAAGGAAGCCATTGTTTTTTGGTTGTATTATTTCCTAGTGTATCCCATCCATGAATTAATTATTGCATGTCTAATATGCATGGGCATGTGTTGATTTGTGTTCATAGCTATGAAACTTGAGAAAAAATGGAGATTCTTGACTGGATGCATTGGAGCCATGGAAGGAGCTGGACATCTTGAGGGATTGTGTGACAGACAAGGGAGTCCATTCTCTTGGGTTGTGCATGATGGAGAGAAGAGAGTTGGTTTACTCTCGATTATTGTGTGTTGAGAAACCTATGAGATCTTGACTGCTGACTAGTTTGGAAATATGAATGACACCCTGTAACTGTCCTTGTGGTGTCATATCCCTGGCTTGGGTGTGATCTGCAGTCGAAAGTTGGAGTAGCAACATATATGGTTGAGTGGAACATCCTTGGTCTGCAACTAGTTGGTGATCGAATTTTTTTAAGATAAGTGCTCAGTGTTATGGTTTCCTTTGGTTGTATATTTATTCTCGTTATGTATTAATTATTGTCTCTAAAATTCGTATTTATAATATCCATGATTGTTGTTTATGGTTGTCCATGGTATAATATTTAGTTATTTTATGTTGTAACATGAACATTTATCACTACATGTGAGTCTTTCATGCTTGTTTATTAATTAGTTGTTATCAGAATTTTGAAATCAATTTTGAAGTGCATTTTTAGCTAGCATGGCTAGCATGTGGGTGGTTGGGTACATTACAATTGTGAAACATGGATTATCATAATTAATAGGATTTACATAGAAATGGATGTCACTAAATAGGTTTATTTCCCATCCTTATGGTATAGTCTCATTGTACCGTTGATCGATAATTTCTTTTGGATTGCATGGAAAACAATAGAACTTCAAGGCCTTATTCAAAATCAAAGAGATAAAAACTAATCTTTCAACTCAATAACTTTTATAACAAGATATAGCATGTAGCCCTAGACCTAGACCTTGCCTTGCATTTCCATGTTTATCTTTGCTTAGCCTTGTCATGTATTTCTTTGGCTTTCCTTTCCTTTCCTTACTTTGTCTTTCCTTGCATTCCCATAACTAGACATAGACCTATACCAAGACATTGCCTTGTCGTGCCTTCCCTTGTCATGCCTTGTCTTTCCATGGTCTAGATCATGGTATAAATAATGGTCTATGTCATTTTATAGGTCATGGTAATGGTGTAGGTCTACATCTTGGTCTAGTTCTAGGTCTAGGTCTATTTCATGGTCATGATTTAGGTCTATTTCATGGTCATGCTATAGGTCTAGGTCTATTTCCAACATGTCCTTGAATGGCTTGAGGAGGTGAGTTGGAACTCGCGATAAAACTCAATAGTAGACTCAGATAAAAAAACCATCAATTTCATTGGATTTAGGGTACTGTGTTTCATCTAGTGGGGCCCCTTTGTTGTCATTTTGTTTCAAAGAAAAATGTTTTTTGGAGGATCTCTGGGAGTAGGGTAAAGCTTAATGAGGCATAGTGTAATTTCTGAACAATGAGGTAGATTTTCAAGAAAAATGTCTCGGGATATTGTGGGTAGTGTGGGCCTTGGCCAAATAGACATGCAATAGATTAAAGAACTATGTTATGCTTCCCGGTTCGGATTTTATGCCCTTGGAACAAATTACCAACATGCCCTTGAATGGCTTGAGGAGGCGAGTTTCAAATCATGATAAAACTCAAACCTAGGTTTGGATGGATGAGCCGTCAGTTGCACTGGATTTGGTGCACCGATTTTCAGCTAATGGGCACCCTCTATTGTTATTTTGTTTCCCATAAAACATATTTTTGGAGGATCTCTGACACTAGGGTTTTCCTCAATGAGGTATAGTGCAATTTTTGAACAAGAGGTCGATTTTCAAGACAATTGTGTCAGGTGATTATGGATAGCATGGTCATGTGGTCCTTGGCCAGATAGACATGCAAGATCTTATGAAACTCTATTATGATTCTCGTTTTGGATTTTATGCCCTGAGAAAAAATTTCCAACATATCCTTGAATGGCTTGAGGAGGCGAGTTGCAATGTGCAATAAAACTAAAATCATCACTAAGATGGATGAAATGTAGGTGGCACTGGATCCGAGGCACTTGGTTTAAGCTAGTAAGGCTCATTCATTGTCATTCTATCGCCCACAAAACCATTTGTTGGAGGATCTCTGACACTAGGGTTTTTCTGAATGAGGCATAGTGTGATTTTTGAACAAGAGGTCAATTTTTAAGAACATTGTGTTGGGAAGTTGTGGGTAGCATGGTCGTGTGGGACTTGTCCAAACACATGTGCGGGAGATTATGGAACTCTATTCTGCTAATCATATTGGATTTTATGCCCCCAGACTAAATTGCCAACGCGTCCTTGAATTTCTTGAGGAGAGTTGTCACTCGCGATAAAACTCAAACCATGGCTTGGATGGACGAACCGTCGATTGCATTGGATTTGGGGCACTGGGTTTCATCTAGTGGGGACCCTACACTATCATTGTGTTTTCTGGAAAGTCATTTGTTGGAGGATTTTTGGCACTAGAGTTTTTTTCAATGAGGCATAACACAATTTTTGAAGAACCAGTCGATTTTCAAGAACACTATGTCAAGTAATTGTGGGTAGAGTGGTTGCATGGGCCTTGGAAAAACATACCTTTAGGAGATTATGAAACTTCTTTATGCTAATTGGTTTGTATTTTATGCGCCCAGACTAAATTTCCAACATGTCCTTGAATGACTTGAGGAGGCAAGTTGCAACTCGTGATAAAACTCAAACCAAGACTCAGATGGACAAATCATTGATTGCATTGGATTTGGGCCACCGAGTTTCAACTAGTGGGGCCCATCCATTGCCATTCTGTTTCCTGGAAAACTGTTTTTTGGAAGATATCAAGAACTATGTTTTTGTTCAATAGGGAATAATGCAATTTATGAACAAGAGGTTGATTTTCAAGAAAATTGTGTCGAGAGATTGTGGGTAGTGTGGTTGCATGGGTTTTGGGAAAAAATACATGCAAGAGCTTATGAAACTTTGTTATGTTTCTCTTTTTGGATTTTATGCCCCTAGACCAAATTACCAACATGTCCCTGTATGAATTGAGGAGGTGAGTTTAAACTCACGATAAAACTCAATCTGAGACATGGATGGACGAACCATCGATTACATTGGATTTGGGGAACCTTGTTTCAGTTAGTGGATCGCCTCTGATCTCATTCCATTGACCAAAAACTATTTGTTGGAGGATCTCCAACACTAGGGTTTTTCTCATTGAGGCATAGTGCAATTTTTTAATAAGAGGCTTATTTTCAAGAATGTTGTGTTGAGAAATTGTGGGTAGCATGGTTGCATGGACCTTAGCCAAAGAAATGTGTGGGAGCTTGTTGGCCCTCGAACAAGTTTCGATGAAACTTTGGTTAGATTTGGCCCAATTTTCGACTTTGACACGTTGGTTGAAGAAGGAGCACCCTGGAGGAGCTGAGATCGTGGATCTCACCCATTTTTTAAGGATTATGTCGACCCAATAAAGGGTCCTCGAGGGTTTTGTAATAGGTTTATGGGAAGTCGGCCCATGGTGTTTTCCCATGTTTAGGCCTTATTGTAAGGGTTTGTAAAAGTATAAATAAAGAGAAATCTATTGTATAAGTAAGGGTAGTTCTGTGTGAAAATAGGTGTATGTGGTCGAGGCTTTGTGATCGACTATGATTTTGTAGAAGGTGCTAAGTGTTGTGAGAAGATATTTTGGCTCTATGTAATTGCCCTAGTTTTGGAAGGAGGATCTAGTGCTTAGTGTGCAGATCTCCTGTCTGGTGTGGAGTTTGACTTTGTCGCTTAGTGAACAAGAGGGACTAAATGTTAGATCTTGGAGAATAATAAAAAGGCGAAGCAGTTTGTGGATGTAGCCCCAACCTGGGGTGAACCACATATATCTAGTGTCTCATGGTTTTCTTTGTGCTGTGTTATTTATGTTATGAATTTGCTTTGATTATGATGTGTAATAGATAGATATTTTGTTGCTTAAGTGATTTACTTGTGTTAAGGGTAAATGAATGCTATATTTAACTTATAATGCTAATTTCTAAGTTCTCAGGGTATATAATCATTTGTTGTTACTGCATCGATCTATCTTTGATTATGTCCTGCAGTGTTAATTAAGTTAAGAAACTAATGCATGTTACTTCCTAAGAATTAATAGACTATTTTGTGAAGTTCTCTTATCACAAATATCTGTCCCAGCCTGGTTATAGACACCTGCGTCCTGTAAGCCCCCCTGCTTCTACCTCGGGTGATACTTTTCCTGCTTCGCAGGTGTTGCCGAAAGGGATGGTGTTCATGGTTTTGTTGGTGTGCTATTAAGCGTTGAACTCTGGTTCTTCCCCTTTGCCAATAAATGATTCCGTTATTGGGACCTAAAATTGTGATGGATAGGAACTGAAGTAAAGAAAAAGAGAAGCTCTGTACATAGATCTAGTGCTGAAGTGCATAGTACTCTACTTGACTTGCAAAACTTTGTGCCAAGGAAATAAGTTGTTTTGAAGAAAAGAGGTAAGATCCTAAAAGAAGCAAGCTTTGTGCTTTGGTAAGAGAAGGTTAAGCGAGAATTTTTGTTTTTAAAGCATGAATTTAAGTATTTTTAATAGATTTTGTCCTAGTCTGAAGGCTAGGGAACAGTTGAAAGAAAGAGTTGATTTGAGTAAATTTAGTAGAAATGAAGAAATATATGTTATTCCTATGCATATAAAAAGTTTTTGGACTAATAAGTGGAACGTAGAATGCAGTACAGAAAAGGTTGGGGAACATTTAAGAGAAAAAGAGGATTGAATTTGTGTTATAATTGCATAAGGCTAGGACATCTTGCTAAGGAATGTCCTAAAGGAGGCCCTATTTGTCTTTGTTGTAAGGTTGTTGGTCACGAGGTTGAGGATTGTCAAAGGATTATTTCTAAAGTTGAAAGAATGGGCATAAGACAAGAAAACTATGAAGAAAGTCAAGAGACTAAGGGCATGTTAGAACTTCATAAAGAGAAAGGGTCAAAGGAAGTTCATACTATGCTATTATAGTTGAAAGAAACAATCGATGTTCATAAAGATGTCAATTTACCAGAAATCCCGAAAGAAAAAAAACACATAAGTGCAAGAATAAAAGACTTCAACATAGACCATATAGTCTTGGATGAAGAAACAAAAGTGAATATTATGAGAGAAGAAACTTGGGAAATTTTCGGAAATCCTACTTTGGTACCTTCTTTAGGAAGGATAGGCTTGTTTAAGGGTAAGATGATAACTTTATGTGGAAGAGTAACTACTGTGCCTATTATTGTTCATGGAACATCGACTGGAGAAGAATTTGAAGTCATTAGGTTTGTTGGGGACAACATCCCTTTCCCTCTTTTGTTAGGTAAGACTTGGACTGAGAAGGATCAGATCAGAAGGAAAGTAGAGGAAGAAGCTACAAAAAAGAAAAAGAAAGAACTAAGGGATTTCATAGCTGGGAAAATAGGCTGACTGATAGAAGAACGGGAGGATAAGCCGAAGCAATAGAGAAAAATAACAATGTAGGAGGGATAGAAAGCAAGAGAATTAGATATCAAGGTTGAAAGAATGAAAGAAGGCTTGAAGAACCTACCTATCCCATAGAGAAGTCTTCCCACTCAGAAAATGTTAAGAAAAGGGATATTAACTTCAGTTACTTTGAGGGTAGCTCAACAGTGTGAAGACACTATGCTAGGGGAAGATAAGAATAAAAATGAAAAGAGGATTCCAGAAACAATTAAAGAGACTCAGATCATAAGAAAGAAGGAAATAAAGCTCAATAAAACGAAGTCTAAGTTGGAAAAGATACAAGAAGTTACAGAAACCATATGGAAGACTTCACAGATTGGAACCTCGTAGGAGGCAGGTTCACACAGAATTGGACTTCACCCTGGTGAAGTTCTATGATTATTGGAGGCACCCCAACCATTAGAATGATTCCCTAGAATGGTTAGAAAAGAATTTAGGGGATTATGGCCTACTTTTGGATGTTGAGACCATGCCAGAACAGATAGATTTACATTAATGGAAGCAGTTTCTTGTCCGTTGGAATATCTATCACAACCGCCCTGCTTATTTAAATCGTTGGTCATTGCGTTGGGACCACTTTTTGCTACCCTTGATTGACTAATATAAGAAAAGAATTTTACAAGTGTCGAAATGAGCTATTTTTCATTATCATAAGTATACCCCGCATGTATGTTTGTCTACCTGCAGTTTGTTAAAAGCTAGAATTTCAGGCGAACCCAACTAGTTGGAGAAGTATTTCAAGGAAGTGATTAATAATATCATGGATGAGAAACCCATATCTGAAGGTATTCAGGTGTTGTCAACTAGGGGACTACAGGCTTCCCCTTCAACCAGATGTCGCTCCACCCGTATAAACCTCGGAACTGAATAACGAAGGAAGAGCCACGGTGATCTATATAATGTGAAGCAGATCCTATCGATATTTCCTGAGTATGTTCAGCCTCTAGTTGGAACTGTTAACCACAATAGTATCCATCGATATTTTGAGTACTCTGTCTTCATTGCATACATTCTGAAAGGAATTCGCATAGTCGGGAGTCAGTTAAGACAGATCCCGCTATTGAAGCACAACAAATTCAACTTAGGAGACCGAAATAACTATGCCATATTGGTTCCTCACCGATATTTAACAAAGAAAACTGGAAAGAAACCTTGCCTCATCTCTAAGCCATGGATTAAGGAGTTGGCACAATCAATTGTATTGAACATGATGAAGATCCCACATTTTGGCCGCCACCAGGAGGTTAACGCTTGCATTAAAATCCTTCTATCGTGATATCATGGCAAATATCTATGGCTCGACAGAAGGATTACTGTGGATCTAGTGCTGATCCACCATATCATAGGTTTAAGTGTGAAGGGTCCTGACCCATAGTAGTTTTATCCAGGGAATGCCTCAAACCCTTCGTTAGCACAACACATTAAAGAAGCCTATGGAGAGTTAGAAAAAGGAAAGCGAGGTTACAAGGTAGCCTCTATATAGGATGGCATAGTACTCCTTCCTTCTCAACTCTTAGTTGGAAAGATAATGAGGAAGAACCACCCCACACAGGTCTCTGGATTCATGGTGGAACTTGCAGGAAAATGTGTGGAGGGAATGCACAAGAACTGGGCGACCTACCTCGTCAACGAATTAGAAAAGGATTGTCACAATACCAAAGACTTGGGTTATGAATTTCATTACAGTTGGTTGATCATTTTTATTGCATTTTTCGCTTGGAAAATTCCTAAAGGATCCACTTTCACAGAGATCAAACCTTCAGAGCCATTGGCCGCTAAGTTTTCCACCATGTGGGATACCAATGACATGACGAAGTAGTGACAGTTCAATGTCTTGTTTCACAGATATTACCAGCAGTTGAAGGTGTCCATTGAATCATTCCCGTGAATGACACCGCATACCCTGCACCAATACCAACCCATAGCAAAGTTTTGTGTTGATCCCCACTTCATTTACATCATTTCACGAAGAGATGAGCACCAGAAAGAATTGAAGTCATACTACAAGGTGACAGATGAAGACATGGAGTAGATTAAAAGGAATGGCCAGAGGAATATCTTGTACTTGTCATCGATGCAGAGTTATCCGAGACTAACACCATAGGAATCCCCATAGTTACACGAGTTGAACATGTCAGATAGTCTAGTGGGATGAAGAAGTAGAAAAAGTAGGCTAAAGTCGAGGACATTGAGAGTGACGAAGAGGACAAAACTTCTGGAGATAATGGGTCTGGCTTGTCAGGTGGAGGAGAAGATTAAGCAGAAGGATAGGGAAGAGGAGATGAAGGAGAAGAAGAGCAAGGAGGAGGAAAATATACACCACCTAAATATCCCCCTGTTGGGACAATGACACCGTAGAAGAGGAAAGTTTCTCCGAAGAAACCTTCAACAAGGAAGAAAACGTGCACCAATAAGCCACAATTAGAAGCCACTCTCACCAACAAAGGCATTAGTCTAGTTCGTGGTGATATGTAGGATGCCTCTGAAGACATGTTGCAAAGATACAGAGAGAAACAAGAGGAGTTATACAGAAGGATTGAGAGAGAATTGAAGGAAGTGCAGTAGGTTGTTTGTTTGGTCTGCCCAATACCTACTATGTCGACTACGCCTTCCTCATCACAGACTGCAGAACCAGGGGATGAACCATCCCAATTAATAAGGATTGTAGATGCAACAAAAGCTCAGTTCTAGAGATCCCAAGAAGAGAAGAAGAAGGATACAGAATCCTTGCAAAAGGATAAATATGAAGTCTTAGTAAAATGACGAGAAACGCAGGACAATGTAGTTTCCCATTAAAGAGACAAAGCAGAGCTTCAGGCGAATTTTCAGTAGGAAAAACCCCAGCTACATAGGGAAAAAGAGAAGCTTCTCACAGAGCAGACTATAGTCAAAGAAGAGGTAAGTAAAGCATGTCGATCTGTGCCAATATTGGCACAGGAGGAGCAAGAGTTGGTCGAAGGTCAAGTAGTGAAGCTCACAGAGACCCTATAGTAGCTTCATGCTAGGATAACTGAACTGGAGGCCCAAACAGTACCAAGCACCCCGCGGGAGGTGCATGACGAGAGGGAGGAGTCCACCAAAAACATAGTATAAAATATAATATCCCTTGCCTTGGTATGTAAACAACTGAGTGACAGGAGCACCCAGACATATGAATGCCTCACCGAGGATTTAGAGCTAAAGAAGCTAGAAGCAAAGTTACAAGAGGTGCAACAAGAAGCATTTTCATTGCAGGCGCAAATGAAGCTTCTCACAACACTGGAAAGGATGAAGATATCCTAGGAGCAGTGCACAATACAACAATAGATCACTTCCCTCCAGGGTAAGGTAATGAAAGTAACATAGAAGCTACAACCTGTGTAGGACAAAGCTTGCAAAGTGTTCAAAGAGATTGATGGACAAGGCTCACAACTAGATCAAGTAGTTGCAGCAGTAGAACAATGCCTGGAAGGGCCTGTTATATAGTAGACAGTCTAGGAGCTCACTAAGAAGGAGGCTCAGGCGATGCAACATGTCAAGGTAGCTCGAGTTAATCTCGAGGATTTCAAAGTAGTATTGTCCAAACTTGAGTGACTCAGGATGAGTCACATGTGAGTTTGGGGGCTTGTTGGCCCTTGACCAAGTTTCGAGGAAACTTTGGTTAGATTTGGCCCACTTTTGGACTTTGATACGTTGGTAAAATAAGGAGCACCCAGGCGGAGCTGAGATCATTGATCTCACCCATTTTTTGACAGTTATGTGGACCCAGTTAAGGGTCCTATAGGGTTTTTTAATGGGTTTATGGGATGTCAGACCATGGGGTTTTCCCATGTTTAGGCCTTATTGTAAGGGTTTGTAAAACTATAAATAAAGAGGAATGTATTGTAGAATTAAGGGTAGTTCTGTGTAAACATAAGTACTTTTGTGAAATGAGGTGTATGTGGTCAAGGATTTGTGCTCGACTGTTATTTTGTAGAAGGTTCTAAGTGATCTGAGAATATATTTTGGCTCTGTGCAATTGACCTAGTTTTGGAAGGAGGATCTAGTTCTTAGTGCACAGATCTCATGTCTCGTGCGGAGTTCGACTCTGTGGCTTAGTGCATAGAAGTGACTAAATGTAAGATCTTGGTGAATAATAAAGAGGTGAAGCGGTTTGTAGACATAGCCCCACCTTGTGGTGAACCACGTATATCTGGTGTCTCATGGTTTGCTTTGTGCTATGTTATTTATGTTATGAATCTTCTTTGATTATGATGCGTAATAGATAGATATTTTTTTGCTTAAGTGATTTACTTGTGTTAAGGGTAAATGGATGCTACATTTAACTTATAATGCTAAGTGCTAAGTGATTAGGGTATATAATAATTCATTTTTACTACGCCGATCTATCTTTGATTATGTCCTGTAGTATTAATTAAGTTAAGAAACTAATGCATGTTACTTCCTAAGCATTAATAAACTATTTTGAGAAGTGCTCTTATCACAGATCTGTTTCCCAGCCTGGTTATAGACACCTACATCCTGTAACCCACTCTACTTCTACCTTAGGTGTGAATTTTCCTGCTTCGCAGGTGTTTCCAAAAGGGTCGGTAGTCGGGGTTTTGTTGGTGCACTGTTAAGCGTTGAACCCTGGGTATGCCCCCGTGCCAG
This sequence comes from Picea sitchensis, assembly GCA_010110895.2. Classification (NCBI taxonomy): domain Eukaryota; kingdom Viridiplantae; phylum Streptophyta; class Pinopsida; order Pinales; family Pinaceae; genus Picea; species Picea sitchensis. Next base: position 135,747 of record SNQJ01S0016894.1, read on the forward strand.
CAAATCTTAAGAAACTTCGTTATGCAGCTCGGTTTGGATTTTATTCCCTAGAGATAATTTCCAACATGTCCTTGAAGGGATTTAGGATGCGATTTGCAACTTACGATAAAAATCAAACCGTGACTCAGATGGACAAACCATCGGTTTCAATGGATTAAGGGCATCAATTTTTAGCTAGTAGGCCCCCTCCGCTATCATTATTTTGCCAAGAAACCATTTGGTTTACGATATTGAGAACTAGGGTTTTTCTTAATGAGGCATAGTGCAATTTATGAACAAGAGGTCGATTTTCACGAAAAATGTGTTGGGTGATTGTGGGTAGCGTGCTCACATGGGCCTTGGAAAAAAAAGCATGTGAGAGATTAGGGAACTTTGTTATATTGCTTGGTTTGTATTTTATGCCCTTGGACCAAATTGCCAACATGTCCTTGAATGGATTGAAGAGGCGAGTTGGAACTCCCAAAAATCAAACAAGAAATTGAATGGATGAACCGTCAGTTGCATTGGATTCAGGGTATTGGGTTAAAACTAGTGGAGCCCCTATATTATCATTATGTTTCATGGAAAACCATTTTTTGGAGGATCTTCGGCACTAGCATTTTTCTTAATGAGGCATAGTGTAATTTATTAAAAAGAGATCGATATTCAAGAACATTATGCTACAAAATTTAGGGTAGAGTGGTTGTGTGGGCCTTGGCCAAAAAGACCTATGGGAGCTTATGGAACTTTGTTATGCTGCTCGATTTCAATTTTATGCCCCCATACCAAATTTCCAACATGTCCTTGAATGGCTTGAGGAGGGAAGTTGCAACTCACGATAAAAATCAAACCAAGACACAGATGGAAGAACTGTTGGTTGCATTGGATTTAGGGCATCAGGTTTTAGCTAGTGGGGCTTCTCCACTGTCTTTCCATTGTCGGGAAATTTTTTTTTTGGAAGATCTCTAACACTAGGTTTTTGGTCAATGAGGCATAGTACAATTTTTGAATAAGAGGTCAATTTTCAAGAACAATATGATAGGATATTGTGGGTAGGGTGGTCACGTGGTTCTTGGCCAAAAAGACACGCAAGAGATTATGAAACTCTGTTACACTGCTCGGTTTGGATTTTATGCCCCTGGACCAAATTTCCAACATGTTCCTGAATGACTTGAGGAGGCAAGTTTCAACTCGCAATAAAACTCAAACTAAGACTCATATGGGAGAACCATAGGTTTCCTTGGATTTGGGGCATCGGTTTTCAGTGAGTGGAGACCCGTCGTTGTCATTCCATTTCCATGAAAACAATTTATTGGAGGATCTTCAACACTAGGGTTTCACTCAATTAGGCATGATGAAATTTTTGACCAAGAGGTTGAATTTCAAGAAAACTATCTCGAGGGAAATTATGGGTAGTGTGGTCATGTGGGCCTTATCCAAACAGGCATGTGAGAGCTTACAAAACTCTCTTATGCTGCTCAATTTGGATTTTATGCAATCGAAGCAAATTGCCAACATGTCCTTGAATGACTTCAGAAGGTAAGTTACAACTTGTGATAAAACTAAAATCGAGACTGGGATAGATGAACCGTCAATCACATTAGATTGGAGGAACCTATTTTAATCTAGTGGGGCCCCTCCACTATCATTCTATTTCCTGGAAAACTATTTGTTGGAGAATCTCTGACACTAGGGTTTTGTTCAATGAGGCATAGTACAATTTTTGAGCAAGAGGTTGATTATCAAGAATATTGTTCTAGGCAATTTTCGATAGCGTGGTTGTGTGGGCCTTGGAAAAACAGATGTGTGGGAGATTATGGAATTCTATTATGCTACTTGGTTTTCATTTTATTCCCCCCAAAACAATTTCCATCATGTCCCTGAATGACTTGAGGAGGCGAGTTGGAACTCACAATAAAACTCAAACCAAGACTCAGATGGACGAACTGTTGGTTGCAATGGATCCAGGGCACTGAGTTTTAGATAGTGGGGCCCCTCCGCTACCATTTTATTTCTCGTAAAATCATTTTATGGAGAATCTACAGAGCTAGGGTTTTGCTCAGTGCTTATTACATATGTTTGGCAATTTAACACTTTGTATGGATAGACATGGCAAGGCATGGCATGGAATGGGATGGAAAGGAAAGGTATGGAAAGACATGGAATGGCATTGCAAGGAAAGGTATGGCATGGCATGGTAAGGTGAGAGATATTTGATTTATGATTTGGAAATAATTGGTAAGAGCTATTTGATTTATGATTTTGAAATAATAGCATATTTATACCATATTTATCAAATCTTTGTCCATTTGAAGCTAGAGAGACCAACTTGGCATAAAACCTTAGTTTTCATCACTCATTTCTTTATCAATAGGGGAATAGAATAAAGCCTCATTTTTCATAACTTGTTGTTTTAAGAATATTAGAAACTATCAAACTGAAGTGTTCACTGGGATATAATAGCACTTACTAAAACAAGACAAATATAGACATGGTCAACAAGACTCCATTGAAGACAAGAAGGGTTGATAGGGTAGGGGCATCTCTAAGACACTTGTACAACAATGTGTGGAAATAAAAAATTTGTAGATAACATGCCTATAATCTAATTCAAAAGGTTAAAATTATTAAAATTATAGTAAGCCATAGTTTCATAATAGTAAGTCATGGCATGGAAAGGCAAGGGAAGTCATGGAAATGCATGGCATGGCATGGCATGGAAAGGAAAGAAACAAATTGAGAAGGAAAGGAAAGGAAAGGAATGGCATGAAAAGCCAAGGCATGGCATGAAAAGCCAAGGCTTGGAATAACAAGTTAAGGGAAAGAAAGGCATGGCATGGAAAGGAAAGGCATGGCATGGCATGGAAAGGAAAGGAAATGCATGGAAAGGAAAGGAATAGCTTGACAAGGCAAGGTATTTCATGGCTTGGAAAGGAAAGGAAAGGCATGGCATGACATGGCATGCCATGGAATGAAATGTGTTAGCGTTGGAAGTCACTCCCGGATTGCTATCAGGAGCAGAGCCCGACACCCATCAGTTTAATGTCACGGTGATTAAATTTGGTGATCAAATGGAGATAAACTCAACGATGCGGTTCCAACTCTGAAACCAGGCCAGATATACACGAGCAAGTGAGGTCTTGAATAACTCCAGACAGTGAGTTGTAGTAAGGGCGAGTAGAGAGGAAGACTTGTATCAGAACAATGCAAAGGTCTGTTACAAACAAAAGGTTTCTAACAGGCTGTAGAGGAAGACATTTAAACACAAGATCAACTTATATTCAAATGCAAAAGACCAGAGAATGTAGTAACGCAATGATAAATCATTTATCACAGCAAAACTACAACAATTCGTATGATTCAGTCAATCACGAACTCCCTAGCATGAGATGAAATTAGATGAAAAAGGAGAACTGTCTGTCATAAAGCAAGAAATCTCATTTACAGATACATAAGCTGGAAGCTTAGAATAGCAGTTAAAGCATTACAGTCAGGAGCTCAGCTCTACCATCGATCATTACAAAATGGAAAAAATGCCTACATATACTTCAGCCAAAATATGCCTGGCGACAGTATCTCAGGACCTTTAATGAGGGGTCGTTTCTTCAATCAAATTTGTCCTCTGGACTCCTGTCATATGCTTCTTCAATTCAGCATGGCTCGCGCCAGGGGGGAGCCAAGCCTCTTTTAATGTTTGAATTGGCGTGCTCAGGCTCTCTTGGCGAGTTGAAGACTCGGTGTGACCTTTCTGCAGAGAATTGGTACAAAGGGACCCTCCTGGGTAAACTTCAGCCGGAACCTCCATACTCTGCAATAAATGGGTGACGTGAGGCTTCACCTACCTTCCTTATCCTTTTCCGCTGAGCCTAATGGCTCCTTGAATTCCCTTGGGAAACACTGCTGCAACAACCCGATCCATAGGTCCTTTCCAATTTCTTCACGGCCTTCAACACCTGACCGTGGTCATCCCTGACTCTGTATCGGGGATCGGGGTTTCGCGATTCCTGCTATCAAGAGTTCTTGACCCTTTGAATTCCCGATCACCGATTCTCCGATGAGCGCGTGCATGGGTTAGCCCTCCCGAATATACTATAATCCATATGACCACCTCTTATGTGACCTGAGCCGAACCTCTGTCGGGATTTCAACGCTTTTGATGTCTTGACACACAAGTTCTCCAGACTCGCTGATCTCCAATCCCCGACTCTGTGGGATCTCTCGCCACGTGTCTCTACTGATAGATGACTCAGATTTAGTAGGGAAATCGCGTATCGCGATTTTGA
>SNQJ01S0016895.1:0-13826 GCA_010110895.2 Picea sitchensis
GCACAAAGGGTTGATGGTGAAATTCTCGGAATTACAACAAAGCCCTATTTTATGAGGTGTACATGACTGTCTGTGTACAACTTGTGTACATGCTGAGTTATATGCGGGTTGTATGTGTACAAGTTGCGTACATGTTGAGTTATACACGGGTTGTCTATGTACAAGGTGCGTACATGTTGGTAAATCCATGGAAACTTGAAGAGATGAAGATTCAGAGGTCCTAGATTCTGATATCAAGCTCCCAGGAAGGTATAAAGTGCTCAGATACATCAGATCCATCCATTGGTTCAAAAGGTATGTCTTATTTCTATGAATATTTGGATTTTTATGTATGCATGAGGAATGGCAATGGAGATTTGAGGATTCTCCCTAGAGAGACTAGTGGCTTCATGGGATCTTCTGCATAAGTCCGATCTACAGAAACACAGTGCTAGTATATTCATCATTGATTCTTCTTGTGAGGCACACCTTTTATTTCTTTGCATATGGCTAAGGGTTTTTATGGTACATGGTTGAGAGCTTGTATTTGTGTAGTAGTTGATGTATTGAGAGAATGAATATCAGAAAGGGGTTGATGACTAAGATCATGTGAGGGATATTATACTTGTTCATGATTACACATACCTATATGACACATGATTAGAGAAAGACATACTTGTCTTGAGTAAAGGTTATATATGAGGATGCATGCACAGGGTACAGTTACAGTCTGGACATAGTGACAGGTTACAAATCTATGTGAATGAAGTTATAGAAGTTCAGAAGTTTTCARGAAAAGGAAACCCTAGTTTTGAGAAGGCATATGCAGGTTGCATAACAGTTTTGTAGCATACATACATGAGCTGCATAACAGATAGGGCACGTACATACACGGGTTKCAACACTACAGGTCGTGTATCTATTATAATTTTTGTAGATACATGTTCAGTTCAGGTACAGATTTATTACAGGGAAGTTGTACAGATTGGATACATGTCAGTGGTATAAGTTGTTATAGTTATACATCAGTATATCTCATAGTGACAGATTGACAGTGGTTCCATCATTCTACTTATACTTCAGGGTGCTTGGATGGGGCAAGGACAGGTGGCTGTAGCCACCTTTCGGTTGTAGTTAGAGAACATAGTGGGTTGTAGCCTCCTTCTGGTTGTAGCCAAAGAATTGGGGAGTTGGAGCTTCCCTCAGGTTGTAGCCATAGAATTGGGGAGTTGGAGCTTCCCTCAGGTTATAGCCTCCTTTTGGTTGTAGCCAGAGAATTGGGGATGTGAGCTTCCCTCAGGTTGTAGCCTTAGAAATTAGGGGGTTGGAGCCTCCTTCCAGTTGGAGCTGGAAAACAAAGGAAGTTGGTACTTCTAATGAATTTAATTCTTCAAGACATATAAGAAAAAACATTCTGTGGTTTTCTCTCGATTTGGGTTTCCACGTAAAACAATGGTGTACTATGTATGTGTGTGATTGTTCATTTCGTATTGCTCATTACTGGATAATAATTCTACATTGATATAACACTTGGATTATTTGGAGAAAAATGATTATAATTATGCTATTATTGATTCACCCCTCTTCTTAGTAATCCAACATAGGGGACGAGTCAGCCGAGGTGGTCACCAGGGGTAGTGCAACATCCATGGGGCCCAATGGTTGGAATCCCAACCCCACCTGAAAGGGGCTGTGGCCAGTTGAGCCATGTAGGGCTCGGTTGTAGCTATGTTGGACATAGGGAAGACTCTCATCCCATGTGCGAGGGTGTTTTGAATTGTACATGTGCATGCTATGTACGATCATCCGATTGACAACCTCAGTTTGGCCATTTGTCTGGGGGTGGAAGGAAGTGGATTTGGTGAGCTTGGTATCCAACAGTGACCAGAGGCTCGACTAGAATGTGATGAGGAACCAACTATCATGGTATGAGATAATGGTTTGTGGGATCCCAAAATTTATCCATACTCATTAAAAGAAGAGCTTAGTAGTGGCTTCTGCTGTGATGTTCTTCTTGTAGGCGACTAGAATCGCCATCTTGGAAAAGCGATCAACAACCAAAAAAACATATTCATTTCCCCTCTTGGTTGACGGGAGGCTCGACATGTAGTCCATTGAGGTGGATTCCCACATCCTGTTAGAAGTAGGTAGAGGGGTGTACATGATCTGTTTCTTGGTGGCCGATTTTGCAATAACGTAGGAGGTGCAGGACTTGATATACTTTCCAACATCTTGTCGAAGTTTCGGCTGGTAGAAATGTTTCTGCAACACTGCCACTATATTTTTGACGCTAAAGTGTCCTTCCACTCGACTGTAGTGAGCTTCCCAAATAAGCTTCACATGCTCGCTTGATGGAACGTAGAGATGGCCCAAATGGAACAACAACCCATCTTGAATATGGAAATTAACGACCACTGAGTTGACACCCAATATTTGGTAGGTGGTGGAGAAGTCATGGTCTGTCTCGTAGAGGTGGGGCCATCCAGAGGTCTTGTGGTTGCAAGAGTCTATCACCGTGGTGAGTTCCGCGACTAGAGGTCAGCTGAGGCAATCAAAAACTTGGTTGGTACTTCCTATTTTATACTTGATGTTGAGGTGGAACTGCTGTAAGTATGTGGAACACTTCTGATGGTGGTCATTCTGCAATTTTCCTTGGGTTTGCATGAACTGTAGTGGCTTGTGATCAATGTGGATGACTATCTCCTTCCCAAGAATGTAATGTCTCCACTGACAACATGCTTGCAAAATGGAGTACATTTATTTGTCGTAAGTAGGGTACTTATGGAAAACACTGATAGTGTCTCACTATGATATTCCATGGGGTGGCCATGTTGAGTGAGAATGACACCCACAACATAGTCTAAAGCATCTGTTTCGATCTCAAAGGGATGTTGCAGGTCTAGTAATGAAAGTAATGGGGATGAGCACAAACGCTTCTTCAAGTCATCGAAGGATTTTTGTTGGGATAGACCCCACACAAGTTTTTCTTTACCTCCACCCTTGGTTACTTGGCTAAGGGCCCATGCGATATGAAATAATCTCAACACGAACCTGAGATAGAAATTGGTGAGGCCCAAGAAGCTCCGAAGTTCAATGAGTGTGGTTGGGGATGGCCAGTCATGAATGACCTGGATCTTGGCTGGACCCACATGAAAACCATGCCGATCAATGATGTAGCCTAAGTAATGGACCCTATCCATGTCGAAGGAGCATTTTTCCAAGTTTGCATATAGTTTGGGCTGCCACAGGGTGTGCAGAACCTGCTGAATATGATGCAAGTGTTCTGCCCAATTCTTGCTGTAGATGAGGATGTCATCCAGATACACCACTACAAAAGTATTGGTGAAAGGTCGTAGGATATCGTCCATCATCCTCATAAAATTTGCTGGAGAATTTGTCAAACCAAAGGGCATGACCAACCATTCAAAAAGACCTTCTTTTGACTTGAAGATGGTCTTCCATACATCTATCTATTCTATTGGGACCCGGTGGTATCTAGGCTTCAGATCAATCTTACTGAAGTATTTTCCCCCCCTGAGATGATTAAGGAGGTCTTCGATTCGGGGAATCGGGTATCGGTTTCAGACTGTGATTTTATTCAGGGCCCGATAATCAATAAAGAGTCATTAGGTCCCATCTTTCTTCTACACTATCACAATTGGGCTCCCACAAGGCGATGATATGGGACGTATGTGCCCTTTGTGGATAAGTTCTTGTATCTGCCTCTTGATCTCCTCATTTTCTAACAGAGAGCGGTGGTAGAATGGCCCATTGGGTAGCAGTGCGCCTGGGGTTAGATCTATGGGATGCTTGACTTGGCCGTGCAGAGGTACCCTGATAGGAGAGGAGAAGATAAATGCATATTCTTCCATGACCTTATCCACTTGCTTCTGTTGTGTGGAGAGATCGGCTGCAGAGACTCTGGATGTGGCTGCAATCTTTCGCTCACTTTGAGAGTGAATCATGAAGAAGACAAATTTCCCGCTCTGAGATATGACCTTCCTGCATTTCTTGGCAGAGATCAAGGAAATAACACTAGGAGGGACTGCCTCGGGTATCCTGTACAATTTTCTGTTCAAAGTAATAATAACATCATGAGGCCTAGAATCATATACAACATGAAGTTTCCATAAATAAGGTTGGCCCAAAAGAACATTACAAACTTCGATAGGAGAAACATCACACAATACCTCATCTTTGAAGGGCTTGATGTCATACGACAGTCAACACTGTTGGTTGACGCAGAGATCGCTTCCTTGGCAGAGCCATCCAATGGTGTAGGGTTGTGGGTGCGACGTTGTCGATAAGGCCAACTTCTTGATGACCTATGCTGAGATGATGTTCTTCTGGCTACCTTTATCAATGATGAAGTGCAACAGGGTGTCTTTTATCGACATTTGTGAATGGAAGAGGTGCTCTCCTTCTTCTGGCTTGTCTAGTTCACCAAGCTGGAGCTTGGTGGTAGAAATGGTGGCACTGGGTTCCGCGTCAATGATTCATCTTCCCATTTATGGTTCTGAATCAGAGTCCAAACCCACATCTGATTCAGAGGCTTCCACTTCGGCCACCAATGACTGCTTTGAGCGGCAGTCAATAGTGTTATGCCAAGGGATCTTATGGAAGTCACACCACTTCCTGGTATCTTTCTTTGTCTTTTCGGTGTCCTTCTTTGCTTGTGGCTTGGTCTAGTTGTCTTGATACTATATATATTTTATCTATCCTTTTTTCTATGGGTTGGGGGCACCCCTTCCTAGATTTTTCTATGAGGGGTTCCCAGGCCCAAATATTTGTGTCTTTTGTTTGAGCTTCTGCTCGATTTTGACGACATATTGGTAGGCCGTGCCCAAGGATGAGATGTCCATAAATTCCATTTCAGTATGGATGTATCTATGTAGAGTACCGTGATACTTGAGCACTAGATGTCACTTCGAATCTTTGTTACCCAGCTTGGTGTGCAAGGTATGGAAGATATTTGTGAACTCTAGCACTGCTTGGTCTCTTTCTTGCCGTAGTGTGGTCCATTTGGTACACAAGTCGTCATAAATTCCAATAGGGTAGTATTTTTCCTTAATAACATCCCTGAAGGATTCCCAGGTGGCCGTGACTATAAATAATGAGGGTTCCTCAGTTTCCTTTTGCTCACAAAAAATTTCCCACCAATCTTTGACATGGGGAACGACTTTGAGGAGTGCAAAAGTAATATTTTCTCTATTTGAAAAGTTATGGATAGAAAAATACCCTTCTAGTAGATTCAACCAATTGTCTACATCATCTGTTTCTATCTAACCTTCAAATATAGGAATATAGAAGTTGATTTGTACCTTGAAGGGGGCAGTGCCTCCACTCGAGGAAGATGCATCGCCTGTTGATAGCCGCTGAAGGATTTGCATGAAACTATCCATCATCTCATTCCTCTGTTGCGTGAGGGCTTCCTCAAGCAACATTTTGAAAGGATCTCTTGTCCCTTCATCTTTATTTTCTCCTTCCATGAGAGGTCGATTGGTCATGCGATAACTTTTTTCATCAAGAGAAACAATCTTGAGACCCAATTCTTTGTACCCTCACCTCTTTGGGTACATGCATTAAGACGACAAGGAGCAGACCGCTCTGATACCACTGATCCTGATTTTATGAGCATAACGAAATGAATACAGATTATTAAAATATGCTTAACAAGGAATAACAAAGATACAATAAAATTGGGTTTCTATTCAATAAGGAAATAAGATGAAACTGTAAAATGCAACAGAAAACAAACTTGCTAGAATGGTGGCGACTTATCTATGAGAAGAGATGTGACGGCTGCGCTCATTCGCAAGAAGATGATTAAAATGAGGCTTTGAAGGCCTTTTTAAAATAAACAGGAATGTCAAAAACCCTAGACATCCAAAAACCTAACCCTAGGAGATGAAGCGCCAAAAGTCATGTGGGCCCCGTTTGGGTAAGTTAGTACATCAACTTCCTGGTGCTGTAACTTTTGCATACGATATCTATTTTAGGTGCACAATATCCCGTTGGAGAGGTATCATCGAGGAGATTCATTTTGGGGGCTAAATTAGAGTTTTATTCTATCATTGAGAAGCTCGATCCTGAAAAACCTTCATTTAGGCCCTCAAAATGGCCTCGGAAGTTAAAAACTGCAAAAAATAGTAAATTGCCAAAATTGTCAGAAAACTGTTTTGAGCGAGTTGGAAAAGATGGGTGGCCACTGATATCCACTTGGATCCGTAACCTTGACATGATGCACATAAATATCATGGTGGCAAGGCAACATATGGACATCATGTTCAACTTCCATATGGATGGATGGATGGTCGTACTTGGTACCAGTTGGCTACATTGCTTAGCCGGTCATATTGTATGGTTTCTTCTCGTGTTTCGAGGATGAAACATGTGAAGGGGGATGTAATGTAGTATACCTATGGAGGTAATATGTGGTACCTGGGGAGGTACCCAATGTGAATGTGGTTATATATTATTAATGGTATTCATTTAATATATGAGAATGTGGTCATTCAATGTAAGGTGTACTAGGTCCACTATATTAATAAAGGCCCACTATGGTAGTTATATGTAATAAATGTGAGAACGCTCTCTAGAAGGTTCCTAGAAGATAGAGAGAGCTATATAAAAAAGTGTAAGCAATGTAATGAGGTATAGTGAAGAATATTGTGAATGTATCAAGCATTTTTTGAGGAGTGCATTCCTTCCTTAAGGACTAATATATGGTGTTACCCTACCTCAAGGATTTTGAATATTTCTTGTGTTCAGTATTTGGGTGAATGGTTTGGTGTATATTATTGGTTTATTGTTGAGATTTATCTTTAGATCTATTCAGGTACTTAACATATGGGGCTACCCACATATGGAATTTTAAGAAGATTCTAGAAGGTATAAACTTTATCACAATTGAGGGTTGAGGAAGTAAAAATCCTACCCCTAGATAGCTATCGAATGATGTTAAATACCAAGCTGCTAGGAGGAGAAGGGGTTCCATTATTTAACACTATATTTGTTCCATAGTTGAGAAGAGCACCTAGGAGTGGTATTTTGAGAGAATAATAGAGGAGGATAGATTCTATAGTAGCCATACACGCCACAATGTCAAAGGAAACTTAACAAAGAGTGCCTCTTTCTTTGTACTTGCATCTAAAGAAAAGAGAGCAGAGCAAGATGACCTTCTAGTTGGTTTTTTTCCCATATTGGGTTTCCAAGGTTATAGGTTATATTTGTGGATGGTGTGTGAGTATTTATTTCTGTTCTATATTTTTTCACATTTAATCTATATCATACATTTTAAGTAGAAAACCAGTAATCAAAGAATTTGCGATCTAAAGGAAGCAACATATTGATAATGATTTTAACGATTTCCATCCCCCATTCCACCATTAAAAAATGGAGAGTTATTCAAGGATTTTATAAGCTAACCACCAATTTGCAAAAAATAATCAACCTATAATAGAATGCATAAGGGGTTCTATAAGAGGTTCATTGGGACATTTTATATGCATGCATGGATTAATAAAATGAATTAGAGATTGATAAAACGAGTCTTTAGACCATACCTAGATTTTTGAATTATGATTTTGCTAGTGACTTTTGATCACCAAGTAGAAGGTATGCCCTTCCCTAATATCATAGTTTTATAGTGAATTTAGTAGGATTAATGACACTCAAATAATAATCCTTAATATAAGAAGTCACAAGTGGGGTGCATATATTCCACCAAAGTTTCCTAGGTCTTGCACCTGACCTCAACCACAACCACAATCACAATCACAAGCACAAATGAAAGTGGCCCACAAGAGGAAACCATATCATTGGGGAAACTTGAAGCTTGGTGGAGGCACCCACAATACCCCATTTTCACTATCCCAACAAGCTCCAATTGGAATACCACAAGTAGATGAAATTTGAGTTAATATTGATCTCGATGACGCACTAATATACAACAAGAAGTGATTTAAATACTTACACCATGTTGAACAAGGAAAATTTTAGGGGCTAAATTTTTCCATTGGACTAATTTTCCATATTTTCAAAAAAGGATTTTCCAATTTCCATTATTTTCCAAGAATGGTTTGCCCAAATTCTACAGGAGAAAATTATTTTACCAAAAAAATTGCATTTTTTTAGAAACTATATAAAATCCTTCAAAAATGATTATTTGTACAAAAATATCGTCAAACTTTTCATAGTTGGCATTTTAAGAATTAGTAATTTTCGCCAAAGTTATTACATTTTATGATAAGTATGGATCTTTAAAATTTTCCCTATTAATATGTATTATTAAAGTTGTAGACACACACACAACTTTTTATAGTTGAAATTTTAAGAATTTGTAATCTTTGCCAATTTTTTTACATTTTAAGATAACCATGGATTTTTAAAATCCCCCCCCATGAATATATGAAGAAGCAGAAGATTAAATATGTGTGTGTGTGGACAATTGAGTGTAGCTTGAGTGGTTGTGAAAAAATGTTGTTACCCTTCTCATCCGGGTTCAAATATTACTTTGTGACATGTTTTCTCTTAGTGAGTCAATTCTTGATGAGCTATATATAATCTATTCATGAGTTTTTAACTTGGTCTTTATTGAGGAAAATATATGAATTGATCTTACTCAAGAATTTTCAGACTTTACTTGGCTAAATTATATCACCCTATGTTTATAGTCAACAAAAGTAATATCCTAACTCACAAGTATTAATTATGAGTGCTTAGGCTAGTCTTTTATCAACAAAAAGCTTGCTGGAAATTCACTTTTTATGTATTTTTTGAATATATCAGTTGCTGAAATAAATATAAGAACAAAAGTAAAGACACCAAGATGATAATCAATACAACTGAGACATAAAGCAATCCTTTATTTCATTCCAATTCACCAAAGATTCATTTTCTTTACAAAATCTCATACATAAATCTTGGACCAAAGTCAAACTTAGACATCCTCGATGGAACATACAAAAGAACGTATGACATAAAACCAAAACTGAACTCTAAAAGCTGGATCAACTTGCCACAGATTGTTTCCCACTCGTCTCTGCACGATATCCTTTGTCAGTCATGAAAACTAATTCACAAACATACAAGTCTACACAGACTATCAAAGATATATCAACACCTTTGAAGAACAAGTGCCTGAATGATTTGATTCAACCCTGAATATTGTTGTCTACAATAAGACCCTACTATCATAAAAGAAGATTAGGCTCTGATGAATATATGAATGAATGAAAACTAAATTGTGTCAACATAAACTCAAAGAGAAAACCTTAGCATACTTCTGCTTCTATCCCTCCTTTGTTCCTCCCCTTTATTTTGCTTTTAACAAATCAGAATCGTTTGGAGTAGTTGAACCAATTCATTAGTTAAGCTAACTAAAGACTCAACTAACTTTAGTTAGGGGGGGAAAAGTCATAATCATAATAGGGTCATAAATAAATAATAACGAGTAGGTGGGACCCCTTGTGACTCCCTTTAGTTCATAACAATAATAACAACTATAACATAATCCATTTGTTAAGAAAACACAACACCTTGTGCCTCCCCTCATTTACTTTTGACAATTTTAGCTCATAAAATTTGAAAACATTTCAAAATAATATTCATATATCCAAAATAAAACATGTTGTCCAAAATCCATGAAGTCAACTGTCATAAAACAATAGATAACATAAAATTCAAAAGCCATATTTTCCAGTCTGTGATGCAACCCTTCCTTGGTTGCTGCTGTCACCTCTTGATTTGATTGAATTAACCTTGGGTTTGGCAGATCCTTTAGGCTTTATCTCACTGATCACATGGGAACAATCATCCCTCAAATGCATCTGTGAAGACACAGATTTGTCAGAGTCATCGAAGGGTGAGGAAGGGGCATGAATAGCTTTTCCTTTATCAAATTCATGGTGGGATTCAATCTTCAATCTCTTGCTGGCATGTGAGGATTGCACTGGCGAGTGGTTAGGGGAATCTTGGACAATGGGGTTCAAAGGTGGAGGAGCAAGCAAAGTCAAGTTGGGCCAGCCATAGTGTTGGGAGACTGCTGGGTGAACAATCTCTTTCCACCCATCATTTTCAAGGAATTTAGGCTATAAAGAGACATGAGGAGGTACAGGGGTAATGGGGGCTTGAGGGGCTTGGAAAGGAGGCCTTTCAGGCCTAGGTTGGACTATTCCATGCCCAATCCAATTAAAGAACCCATCATGAAAAAATTGGCCAAGCTCTTCTAAATCATCATCAAAATGTATAGAGAACTTGGGCCTTCTTGGGCCTCGGTTCCAGTTACCTCTACCTCTGTTTCCTCGGCCATGGCTTCCCCGACTGAAAAAACTCATCCTTCATGTGTAATCGATTAGCAAATAGTCTTTTAAATAGCCATGCATGACAAATCTTAAAAATATGAAATAGATTTGGCTCAGAATGTATCAGGCTCATGCAATCCAATGAATACAAATTGTTCTAATGTTAATCAACGAGCAGGGGGTGAAACAATGTTCTGGGAAAAACGAGGGGTCTGTATTGAGAGAAAATATGATATAATGAAAGGGGAGAAAAAAATGGTCACTGCTCAATGATAACAAAAATCAACTGTAAATCAACCAAATAAAACCTCACTGCAATCTACCCAAGATATTGCCACTTCATCCACTTAACACATAAATTCTCTTGGTTGTAATCAATATCAGAACATGGATTGAAACAATGAATCTGGGATATGTGAAGGGTTTGTAATTAGTGGAAAGTGAGATAATGAGAGGGGAGGATAATGATTACTATTCATGAAATTAATCAAGCGATCCATAGAACATTCTGCAGTAAGAATAGATGCATCAACCAACAATCAGATGTCTGAGTAATAATTCCTGTGTATTTGACTAGTTCACTGTCCATTAATATCCAACACAGTGCCATTATAGAACAATAAGTATTTCACACAATTTGTAAGAGGTTCTGTTCCCTTTATTCGCACATTCTGCATTTTATAACAATCAACAATAACACTCATTCCTAATCTGTAATCATTAACATCCACCACTGTCATACGTTTCTTCAATCCACATCTATATTTAAAAGTAATGTTTCCAAAATAATAATTAAGTCACTATTTCTGCAATAGAGCCAATCAAGATCTGTAATGATATTCGTTCCCATATATAAATGCAGTAAAAATACCAAAATAAACAAAACCTCACATGCCACGCCTGAAATGACAATTGTCTATACAACCAATAGCCACCATTTAGACATAGGCTATGCAAGAGTAAATTTACAAGGCAATGTAACCATACCACTATAAAACAAAACAACTCAATGTGATTTAAAAGCCGAGCCAAATATCCAAAGAAACTTCCATCAACAATGGTCAATTGCAATAAATAACACACTTAAAACTCTGAGGGTATCACTGAGTATAAAAACAAACTATCCATACTACACACAGAGTGCAACTAACCAACCTCCACAATTTCCACTTATCACAACAAACACACAGTGATGATAATAACTCAACATATCGTGCTGAGGCTATGCGCATTAATAAGTGGTTGGTTCATTTAAGTCACACTGTGATTCAATCAAGCCGTACGCACTCAGGCCTATTCAACCAACAACACAAGGATGTCATGGATATGCCTTCTATAGTTATCCAGTTCGATTATCATTCGACCCCAGGGAAACCATAGTTAACATGCCCCATGTTTCATTTGAAAAACACCATACACAGAATGCGACCTGTGTGAGCAACCCTAAGCATTCTTGACCAATGTCAGCCATCAACCAAATCACCATAATTGAAAAACTAGTGATTGTACATCAACCAACAATTTGTCACTGTGGCAAAAAATCAATCAAGCGAACAAGTTGTGGTAGCTGTGCATACCCATGCATCCAATCGAAACGGGCATAGGCCCTTCCATTAAAAACAACTGAGTTCTTTGACATCAGGTGAGTGACTGTGAACTTGGAATTGTAAGGTTCACGCTATTATCATAGAGGTAATGACGAAAATCCATACCAACACGACTGTTATACGACCAACGGGTGAGCTCGTATTCAAAGTAATAGACCCAAATAACCAGAAACAACTTGGTAGACTCGACAGTCTCCCTATGAAACTTCAGTCTAGAGGGTTAGGGGTTTGCACGATAGCCTTCATAGGAGGAACATAACTATCTGCAGTGAAACTTTGAGGCCAAAAGTGTACGCACAAGGAGGACTATGATTCGCTTGTGAATGGGAGACAGTTCCTTGACAGGGCTGAAACAGGAAAACATGGCTCTAGTTAAACCCCAAAATCATGAAGGCAACCATCCAACCATGATTTAAACAAAACCCTTCAACCAAAACGCAGTGATAACAAAGAACTATCACCCAGGAAGGCTGATGAACTTAAAGCTATCATGGCAGGACCAACCATTTTCCATTCAAAACCAAAATTCCACTCAGTTGCAGCACTCAGGACAAACACAAACCCACACAACTGAGCAAAATCATTTCATAACTAGAGTGAATTCAAGAATGGCCAAAAGAGACACACCTGTTAATCGAAATCCTTAAGACGAGAGGTGGCCGAGCGGTTTCACCCTACAAAAAATCTAGAGTGTGAACACAACAACAAGATCAAACAATAGTACAAATAGGGTGGAGGCCAACATGAAGGGTAAAGGTGATGTGCAGGAAATGAAGGTCGCCTCCACCCACATCTCATTTACTCAATAGTACATGCCAACGAGCCCCCCATTAACACCATTAATCAAGCCATGCATCGAGAATATCAACATATTTAAACCATAGCATAATCCAAGTTCCATATAACAATTCAACCATTCACATTATTACTTTGCCAAATGCGCCACCCATATTCATATTCCCAATATAAATCAAATAAATCACACGACCACTATACAACCTAAGAGATCATGTATAGAATCATCACTAATAGCGTGATCAACATCAGCCTGAAGCATAACATAATCACGATACATATGGACTATATAAAATCGCAAAGCGATTACTTCCATGAGCCACCGACGTTCATAACATATGTATATCAGCTACCAATTCCATTAACCAATGCATAACCATTACATTATCACCTTGCCAAATGCACCACCAAAATTTCCAGCATATGCATATAAAAATGTAATTTAACACAATTTCATAGCCATTTCCTTGTTAACTAGTGTTTAACAATAATCAACAAATATTTTATGCATGTAGTATTGCAGAACTAGGTCCCTTTGCACTCGTTGTAATACTTTGCCTTCTTCAAAACTTCCCTTCATGTAATTTTACTAACATATTTGTTGTGCAGGTGCGAGAAGAAAAAATACCATATATGAATAACAAGGTGTAGTATCATGAAGGAACAACATCTCAAATCTTAACTCATATCAATGGCAATCATATTCTCATCAACCATGTAAACCTTTGTAGCACATCATCATAACATTGAAAATGAACAGATATGATCTTCAAAAGTTGAAGGGGTCCCACCTACTAGCATTGTTTAGTCTTATATAATAATAGGCTTTAGCAACACTTTGCGAGCGAAATTACGTTGATGTTTAAATCGTCAACAAACTGATGACTCCACAGGGAATTTTTTTTTTAGCAGATTAGAACTCAGAACTCATGGTTTCATAGAACAAGGATAGTAACCTCAATAATACACAACTTGAATGATTATGCATTAGGGGGAAGTTGTAATGCCCCATATTTTGACCTTAGGTAGTTAGAACATTGTTGTTTACTAATCTTGATAATTCAAAGTTTAGCATTTGTTTGGAGTCACTTAGACTTTGTTAGACATTGAGATGTGTACCTCTAGGCCTATTTGTATGTTA
>SNQJ01S0016895.1:13836-41596 GCA_010110895.2 Picea sitchensis
TTTTCAGTGATATTTTGTTATTGATATTTTGAGTATACTTATGTTTTAAGTTCTTAAATCTTAAAGTTACCCTACTACTTATTTCATCATGTTATTAGATTTATCATTGGGAAGATGTAGAAGAAATGTGTAAAAAAAAATCATTGAAATAATGCTAAAACAAAGTTGTTAATGTGTAAGTATTTAGATAAATAGTTAATTGCTTAGCATCCTGTGGATGGGTGCTACAGAAGTGAGTGGATTTAATGGAAAGATGAACGATAATTTAGGAATAACTCATGAAAAGTGTTAAGTATGAGGGGTTTTACCACTGTATGCATAATCATTTGACTGTAAAATGCTCTCAACTTGAAAGAGGAAAACTTATAGATTTTCTCTTAAGATCTCAATGGATGAAGAAATCACAAGAAGAAGCGGGAAACAACCAATTCCTCGTAAGATAACAGCGGAAATACTTAACAAATTCAAAGTCCCTTTAGAGGAGAGATCATAACAACTGTGTAAGCTCGATTCTTATTGACTAAAAATGCTTTTGCTGAGGTGTCGTTGTGGCAAAATTGATCCAACCTTCTAACTTGACCAAACACTTAAAATATGATAAAGACAAAAATTTCAATAGAAGTCAGAATGCAAAAATTAAAACAATAGCAATAAAAGACAGAAATAAAACGCAACAAAAATTCAACTCAGAAAGCAAAAATATGTGAAGCAGAAAAAAAGAAGCCCAAAAATTGAAAGCAGAGCTAAACTACTAGTATACAGATGAATACAATCGGAAAAAACACCTTTCATGCTGGTCCCTCGCAATACTTCAAGCAATGACTATTAGTGGTGTGGGAAAACCATTGTCTCTGTAGTTCCTTTGAAATTTCCGAGTTAGTGTCCAAGACAAAAGTAATCTGGAAATGACCCAACACTTGAAATTCTGAGGCAAAAGTTGTTGATTAGGAGAGGCTACAAAGGCAACTAACTGATCAACCATGGAATTCAACTCCTACTTCACATGAGTGATGTTGAAAGCTAGAAGGTTCGAGACAAGTGCCCAAACAGTTTTGGAGTATTGTTCCATCAGCTCGTTGCTAGGAGAGCATATCTTGCATATTATGTTCACAACAAGCTCAAAACTTCCAAAAACTGAAAGGTGACCACAACCAAGATTAAGGGTGTTCTTGATGCCCAATAATAAATCTTCGAAATCAACGACATTATTCGAACAAGCAAACTCTAACCTGTACGACAGATTATGAATTTTTCCTGCAGGAGAAACCAAGGCAATGTTAACCCCATTTCCTTCACTAGAGCATGAACCATCAAAGTGCATATGCCATAAATCATTATCTAAATCAATTCTTTCCAAAGGAATATTATCCTCTTCAACAAAGATGGAATACACTCCTAGGTCTTCTTCGACATAGTTTACGTTAGATTGCAGAAAATTCTCTATGTAGGGTGAAATCCTTCCCTCTCTAAGGACTATGATATTCTTACCATTCCGAGGAACTGATAAATGTGTCCCGTCGAGTGAGAGGTATCCACCTGTTAGGGATTTCCAATCTCTTCCCAAGATAATTGAATAATTGCTTACATGCATATCAATCACCTGAATGCTGAGGGTTGTCCTTATCTCAGGGCGAGTGCATAAAACCAAGGTTACATCCTTAATCTCACCTATGGTTGTTTGTTGTAGACTATTATAGGAAAGCATGCTTCGAGCGTTTTCATTTGTACAAGATAAGCCTATCTCTTCCATAATAATATTTGACATAACACTTGGGCCTGAACCACCATTAATGAGGCAATAATGGGCGATTTAATCCATGATCTTTACAAAAATATAAAAAGGGGGTTTTTTTACAAGGTATTTGAAGTTATGTACACCTACTTTATTTACAGAAGAATCCTCTTCGTCTACCTCTTCGGAAAGATTGGCTACAACGAAAGATTTTCCTTCCATGAATTGTTTCAGATGCATTTGTTGTTCAGGGACGACAACCATGTCTAGGAGGGTTTCATCTGCTTTGATGTTAGCCAATTGATTCAAGTTATTGTATTTGGAAGAGGGGGGAGGAGGGGTGATTTTTTGACTCTCGAGAATTTTAGGAACCTGGGGTGCAACAGTGGTTGAGGATGAGCTCGGGATAGAAGAGCTGCAAGGAGGGTCAAATTTTCTTTTAGAGGCATAGTCTTTGTTCCTGGTATTGATAACCATGACATCTTCTGGCTCGACTAAATCTAGGACAATGATAGTAGCTTCTGGTATTTTCCCAAAGATCTTGTCTCTAACACTCTTATTTACCTCACATGTGGTTTCTTCATGGTGTTCTTTGCAAAAGTTACACCAACTCCTAGGAAGGATAAATTTGGGCTGAAAATGATTTTCGACCAGACTTCTAAAAGGAGGGGCAGAAGAGGATGAAGATCCAGGAGTGAGAGGGGAGACAATACCCTTCCGCTCAAATGCTATCATACGATTGTTCATATCTTGTACTAGCTGTAAGAGAGAGGACATGTATGTTTGTCTAACTGATTCTCCCTGGGGTAGACCAGTTCGTTCAAGTTGTTCTTCGTACTCTGAACAAGTGTGCAGAGCGGAACCGAGATTATCAATGGATTTTTCTTCAAGCCTATGATGGTAAGGAGAAGGCAATGCATTGTATTAATGCATGAAGGCGGCTTGGTTCTGAGGGTGATTAAGTTCGAGGATTTGATTATACAACTTGGTGAAACACAAGTTGAAAGACCTGATGGTCTCACCATATTTGCAAGTGACGTTATTGTACTCCCTTAACTTCTCGACTGGGCTTTTAGATTGCCCATAAGTTGATCTGAACCAGTAGATTAATTCCTCCCAAGTAGACAAAATCTTAGGAGGAAGGTCAAAGAAGTCGTCCGCAGCCTTTCCTTCCAAGGAGTTGACGAACAAGCGCATGTAGGTATCATTGTCGTTAGCTCCTATGTTATGACAAGTGTTAGAGAATGCCACTAGGTGATCATTGGTATTGACAATGTTATTTCTTGAAAACTTAGGCACATGCTCTTAAAACTTCGAAAGTGGGAGAGTAGAAGGTGCTAGGTTAAGAGGAGAGGACACATGCCATGGTGTGGTTGTGGCATCTTCTTCAAACTGAAAAAGCCCATACTTTTTAACGAATTTGGTGGGGTTTGTAGTAGATTGGACATGGATATGGTGGCTGTACAAGCTACCAATCAYCGATGACAATGAAGATTGGGAGGATGGAGCACTTCCAGTGCCACCAAAGCCACCACTAGATGCCATCTTGTGGATGATAGGTGAGGGAAAGAAAGATGAGCTGGATGAATCAGATAAAGTTCTCCTTCGAGCACTTTATAGGGAAGATAACACAATGTTTCTCCTTCCTATATCAGCAATAGGATTGATTTCGAGTGACAATCCTCTTCGTCTTCTAGAAGCACGAGAATCAAAGGACATGAAAGAATGGTCGAAATTGAAGAAACAAAAGGTTACCACTGATTTCTAGGCTACCTTCGTCTAGCTTCCAATTGTTCTTGATTACTAATATCTCATTCAATTGCTGCCCAAGAACGGTTAAGCTTAGCACGGGTCCTAGCAGTGTCTAAAATAGTATGAAACATGTTCAAAGCAATGTTGGTCTGGTCTTGGAGACCGGGCTCAAGATTGGGCTACCTTGCAACAGGAATAGTCATTAAAAGCAAAACAGTCAAAGAATCAAAATCAAAAAAAGAAAAATGTATTGATGAAAATCGAGTATAAAATTTAACCAGAGAGATATCAAAGATCTCCCCAGTATGGTCGCCAAATAAATGTTGAGGAAAAGATATGAATTGATCTTACTCAAGCATTTTCAGACTTTACTTGGCTAAAGTAAAGTAGACGGGAATATCACCCTATGTTTATAGCCAACAAAAATAATATCCTAACTCATAAGTATTAATTACGAGTGATTAGGCTAGTCTTTTATCAACAAAAAGCTTGCTAGAAATTCAATTTTTATGTATTTTATGAATATATCAGTTGCTGAAATAAATATAAGAACATAAGTAAAGACACCAAGATGATAATCAAGACAATTGAGACATAAATAAATCCTTTATTTCATTCCAATTCACCAAAGAGTCATTTTATTTACAAAATATCATACTAAAATCTTGGACCAAAGTCAAACTTAGACATCCTCGATGGAACATACAAAAGGACCTCTGACAGAAAACCAAAATTGAACTCTAAAAGATGGATCAACTTTCCACATATTGCTTCCCACTCAACTCTGCATGATAGCCTTTGTCAGTCATGAAAACTAATCCACAAACAGACAAATCTACACAGACTATCAAAGATAGATCAACACCTCTAAAGAACAAGTGTCTGAATGATTTGATTCAACCCTGAATATTGTTGTCTACAATAAGACCCTACTATCATAAAATAAGATTAGGCTCTGATGAATATATGAATGAATGAAAACTGAATTGTCTCAACATAAACTCAAAGAGAAAACCTTAGCATACTTCTGCTTCTATCCCTCCTTTGTTCCTCCGCTTTCTTTTTCTTTTAACAAATCAGAATCGGTTGGATTAGTTGAACCAATTCATTAGTTAAGCTAACTAAAGACTCAACTAAATTTAGTTGGGGGAGGGGGGGGGAAGTCATCATCATAATAGGGTCATAAATAAATAATAACTAGTAGGTGGGACCCCTTGTGACTCCCTTTAGTTCATAACAATCATAACAACTATAATAGGATCCATTTGTTCAGAAAACACAACAACTTGTGCCTCCCCTCAACATATTTACTTTTGACAATCTTAGCTCATAAAATTTGAAAATATTTCAAAATAATATTCATATATCCAAAATAAAACATGCTGTCCAAAATCCATGAAGTCAGCCATCATAAAACAATAGATAACATAAAGTTCAAAAGCCATATTTTCCAGTCAGTGATGCAACCCTTCCTTGGTTGTTGTTGTCACCTCTTGATTTTCCCGAATTTGCCTTGGTTTGGGCAGAGCCTTTAGGCTTTATCTCACTGATCACATGGGAACAATCGTCCCTCAAATGCATCCATGAAGACASGGATTTGTCGGAGTCGTTGGAGGGTGAGGAAGGGGCAGTCATATCTTTTCCTTTATCAAATACATGGTGGGGTTCAGTCTTCAATCTGTTGCTGGCATGGGAGGATTGCACTGGCAAGTGGTTAGGGATAGCTTGGAAAACAGGGTTCAAAGGTGGAGGAACAAGCAAAGTCAATTTGGGCCAACCACGATGTTGGGAGACTGCTGGGTGAACAATCTCCTGCCACCCATCATTTTCAGGGACTTCAGGATGTAAAGAGACATGAGGAGGCACAGGGATACTGAGGGCTTGAGGGGCTTGGAAAGGAGGCCTTTCAGGCCTAGGTTGGACTATTCCCTACCCAATCCAATTAAATAACCCAACATGAAACAATTGGCCAAGCTCTTCTGTATCAACATCAAAATGTATAGAGAACCTGGGCCTTCTTGGGCCTTGGTTCCAGTTACCTCTACCTCTGTTTCCTTGGCCATGGCTTCCTCGATTGAAAAAACTCATCCTACATGTGTAATCGATTAGAAAATAGTCTTTTAAATAACCATGCATGACAACACTTAAAAATATGAAATATATTTGGCTCATAATGTATCAGGGTCATGCAATCCAATCCATACAAATTGTTTTAATGTTAATCAACGAGTAGGGGGGTGAAACAATGCTCTGGGAAATGCGAGGGGTTTGTATTGAGAGGAAATATGATATAATGAAAGGGGAGAAAAAAAATGGTCACAGCTCAATGATAACAACAATCAACTATAATCAACCAAATAAAACCTCACTGCAATCTACCCAAGATATTACCACTTCATCCACTTAACACATAAATTCTCTTGGCTGTAATCAATATCAGAACAGGGAGTGAAACAATGAATCTAGGATATGTGAAGGGTTTGTAATTAGCAGAAAGTGAGATAATGAGAGGGGAGGATAACGATTATTGTTCATGAAATTAATCAAGCGATCCATAAAACATTATGGAGTAAGAATATATGCATCAACCAACAATCAGATGATTGAGTAATAATTCCTGTGTATTTGACTAGTTCACTGTCCATTAATATCCAACACAGTTCCATTACAGAACAATAAGTATTTCACACAATTTGTAAGAGGTTTTGTTCCCTTTATTCGCACATTCTGCATTTTATAACAGTCAACAATATCACTCATTCGTAATCTATAATCATTAACATCCACCATGGTCATACGTTTCTTCAATCCACATCTATATTTAAAAGTCATGTTTCCAAAATAATAATGAAGTCACTATTTATGCAATAGAGCCAATCAAGATCTGTAATGATATTCGTTCCCATATATAAATGTAGTAAAAAGACCAAAATAAACAAAACCTCACATGGCACGCCTGAAATGACAATTGACTATACAACCAAAAACCACCATTTAGACACAGGCTATGCAGGAGTAAATTTCCAAGGCAATGTAACCATGCCACTGTAAAACAAAACAACTTAATGTGACTTAAAAGCCAAGCCAAATATCCAACATGACTGTCATCAACAATGGTCAATTGCAATAAATAACATGCTTAAAACTCCGAGGGTACCATTGAGTATAAAAACAAACTATCCATACTACACAGAGAGCACAACTAACCAACCTCCACAATTTCCACTTATCACAACAAACACACAATCATGATAATAACTCAACATATCGTGTTGAGGCTGTGCGCATTAATAAGTGGTTGGTTCGTTTAAGTCACACTGTGATTCAATCAAGCTGTGCACACTCAGGCCTATTCAACCAACAACACAAGGATGCCATGGATATGCCTTCTATAGTTATCCATTTCGATTATCATTCGACCCCAGGGAAACCATAGTTAACATGCCCCATGTTTCATTTGCAAAACACCATACACAAAACGTGGCCTGTGTGAGCAACCCTAAGCATTCGTGACCAATGTCATCCATCAACCAAATCACCATAAGTGAAAAACTGGTGACCGTACATCAACCAACACTTCACCACTGTGGCAACAAATCAATCAACCGAACACGCCGTGGTAGCTAGGTATACCCATGCATCCAATCGAAATGGGAAGAGGCCTTCCATTAAAACAAATTGAGTTCTTTGACATCAGGGGGGTGACTGTGAACTTGACAATGTAAGGTTCACACTATTATCACAGAGGAAGTTACAAAAAGCCATACCAACACGACTGCTATACGACCAACGAGTGAGCCCATATTTAAAGTAATAGACCACAATAACTGGAAACAACTTGGCAGGCTTAACAATCTCCCTTTGCAACTCCAGTCTAGAGGGTTAGGGGTTTGCACGGTAGCCTTCACAGGAGGAGCATAACTAACTGCAGTGAAACTTCGAGGCCAAAGGTGTACGCGCAAGGAGGACTATGATTCTCTTGTGAACGAGAGACAGTTCCTTAACAGGGTCGAAATAAGAAAACATGGCTCTAGTTAAACCACARAATCGTGAAGGCAACCATCCAACCATGATTTAAACAAAACCCTTCAACCAAAACGTAGTGGTAACAGAGAACTATCACCCAGGAAGGCTGATGAACTTAAAACTATCACGACAGAACCATCCATTTTCCATTCAAAACCAAAATTCCACACAGTTGCGGCACTCAAGACAAACAAAACCCCACACAACTGAGCCAAAATCATTTCATAACCAGAGTGAAGTCAAGAATGGCCAAAAGAGACATACCTGTTAATCAAAATCCTTAAGACAAGAGGTGGTCGAGCGGTTTAAACCTGCAAAAAATCTGGAGCATGAACACAACAACAAGATCAAACAATAGTTCAACTAGGGTGGCGGCCAACGGGAAGTGTAAAGGTGACGTGCAGTAAATGCACGTGGCCTCCACCCACATCTCATTTTGCTCAGCAGTACATGCCAACAAGCCCCCCATTAACACCATTAATCAACCCATGCATCGAGAATATCAACATATTTAAACCATAGCATAATCCAAGTTCCATATCACAATTCAACCATTCGCATTATTACTTTGCCAAATGCGCCACCCATATTCATATTCCCAATATAACTCAAATAAATCGCTCGACCACTATACAACCTAAGAGATCATGTATGGAATCATCACTAATAGCGTGATCAACATCAACCCGAAGCATAGCATAATCACCATACATATGGACTATATAAAATCGCAAAGCCATTACTTCCATGAACCACCGATGTTCATAACATATGTATATCAACTACCGATTCCATTAACCAATGCATAACCATTGCATTATCACCTTGCCAAATGTGCCACTAAAATTTCCACCATATGCATATAAAAATGTAATTTAACACAATTTCATAGCCATTTCCTTGTAAGCTAAGGTTTAACAATATTCAACAACTATTTTATGCATGCAGTATTGCAGAACTAGGTCCCTTTGCACTCATTGTAATACTTTTTCTTCTTCAAAACTGCCCTTCATGTAATTTTACTAACATGTTTGTTGTGTAGGTGTGAGAAGAACAAATACCATATATGAATAGCAGGTTGTAGTATCATGAAGGAACACCATCTCAAAGCTTAACTCATATAAATGACAACCATATTCTCATCAACCATGTAAACCTTTGTAGCACATCATCATAACATTGAAAATGAACAGATCTCATCTTCAAAAGTTGAAGGGGTCCCACCTACTAGCATTATTTAGTCTTATATAATAATAGGCTTTAGCAACACTTTGCAGGCGAAATTACGTTGACGTTTTAAATCATCAATAATCTTGTGCCTTGAAAAAAATAAAATTTACTTTGAATACCATCTTCCAAATGAGAAAAGAAATAAAACAACCTGCCTTGAAAAATCTAGAATTTACTTTGGATACCATCTTCAAAATCAAAATTAAAAAAAGAAATAAAACAATTTAACTCAAATTAAAGATAAACCATACTTTCAAATTTAAAAATAAACAAGACTTTCACCTCCACGAATTTTAGCTAAATTTTTTTACATCCTTTACAAACTTAGTTCCATCGGCTTAAGATGTTACAAGACGTG
This sequence comes from Picea sitchensis, assembly GCA_010110895.2. Lineage (NCBI taxonomy): Eukaryota > Viridiplantae > Streptophyta > Pinopsida > Pinales > Pinaceae > Picea > Picea sitchensis. Next base: position 22,935 of record SNQJ01S0016895.1, read on the forward strand.
CAAAAGTACATTTAAGAGGTGATATGATGTAACACGATTTCCTGGGAGAACTATATCCACTTTTACAAAATACAATGATTGTATTCCACTCATGATGGATCAATTTGAAAAGAACAATTGTAATGCGATGCCAATAAAACATTGCTTCATGAAAAACTAGAGATTTATTAGTACGTGCTTTGTTTGCTTCATGAAAAACAAGAGATTTGTTAGTACCTTCCAAAGCATGTAATATAGTAATCGGTTCAATACAAAACTATGCAATTACTTAATCCATTTTCACAATAATTCTTATAAAATATATTATTAATTTAATTTTTTTAAATAAAATCTATTTTTAAAATTTTAAAATTTCTCAATTATAAATTTTTCATTGACATATTTAATACCCTACAATAATATATTTAATAAGTGTGACTAATACATGCTTCATATGGCAACTCACACACAATTCTCTGTACATGCCAGGATATAACCTTCACTACGATACAACTGGATGCATCACAACTGACATCACAGAGATTGCAACTGGCATTGCAAAACTTGTAGTTGGCTTTGCTATGCATGGGTTATTCTTCAACCACTCAAAATATCTCACACAACTTTGTAAGGGCAAGCATTCCATGCATGGGTTATTCTTCAACCACTCAAAATATCTCACACAACTTTGTAAGGGAAAGCATTAACCAATGGCTCATTAGGATCTAGAATTGTGGCAAAAGCACTGCAATGAAATAAACAATAATAATATCCACACAACATAGTGTGTATAATAGGTAAAAAAAATCTCCAATCAATAACTGGTTCAATGAATTGACTTACATATGTAGATAGCTTGAGTGTATAACATGAACAAAAATTCTGCAATAATCAGTCCAATATTATGGAGTTCAATATTAACCAATTCAATATTATGGATTTCAATATTATGCTTTAGATTGTCTGTAACTAATAAAAAAACACGCTTTAGATTCTCTGTAACTAATAAAATGCAGAAGAAGAAGGAAACATGGCAGCACTAGAAGACCAAATGGCTATTCTACTGAAAATATTGAATGCTTACTGGGGTATACTTATAAGGGGGAGGGGATTACCGCAATCAATATCTTTCATGCTAGTAATACGAAACAAAAGAGGTGAGGCAAAATCTTTAATGAGTTGAGATTCATATTCTGAACAATTTACCTATTTTAAACCTAAACATAGTGCCTGTATCTTTCTTACCACTTGCTTTTCCTTTGCCCCACCCATTCGTCTAGGCTGTAGTTTTCAGTTTTCAATTTTTTTGGGACGATAAGGCCATGTTAGTACCTTTATGCAGTTTTGCAATCATACTATGTGAGAGTTAATCTATGAGATTTCATGTGAGATTTTATAGAAAAATTGTTTATATGAGATAAGAAATGAGCTACAATTCTCCTTTGTCTCCGCACTATAGAAACATCAACATGTGGCTCAGTAAACAAACTAAGAAAAATCCACTGCATTGCAATGATGCAATTAACAACTAACCAAAAATTAATGAATATTGAATCTATTCTAGATGCTTTGAGTCTAGGCAAAGAACCTATCTATCTTCTTCCCAAGAAAGATGTCATCTTAGGCACATGTAAAGCATTCTTTCTGATTCCATGTAGGCCTGTGACACACATCTATGAATGAACTATCTGTAAGTTTTCATTTCAAAAACTACTGAAATGCACATGCTTATTTAGGGAAGTATTCAATTTTGAATCCCAAAAAACCCAGATAGAAGATGAAGGCTATAATTCCCCACTCGGATCTGAACCAAAACGGTGAAAACAATTGTTGTATACTTGGTGAAAAACTTGCAACTCATAAAGTTTCAAAATCCTTATTGTTAATTCTGTCATATTAATTTTCTTTATACAACTGATGACCATTAGTTTTCGACTCTTGGGCTTGGGTTAGAAACCAACTCACATTCATTGTTTTTATCCTGCTATAGGTGTTCTTCTCTGACATTGCTATGATGGGATTTGTTGATGGCATGAGATTTATGTTGGAATATATTCATGTGACCAACGCTGAGGCTATTGCCATATTTTGAGAGCCATTGTTTGGTTACCATGGAATTTACTTTAGGACTCGGTTTGGACAATGTTACTGCACCCTCAGCTTTCTCATTTAGACAACATAGAGACATGCACATGGGTAAGCCATATCGTTACATAGTGAGGAGAAGTTGTAACCCTAGTGATGGGTGAACCAAGTTGAGTAGTACCGGTTTCCCTAGACAATCGAGATAGATGAAGGGAAATCTAGATAGATGGAGTGATTGTGTTTAACCACACTGTCGAATTCAGCTGTATTGTTAAGACGAAATGGAAAGGGAAGGAATTAATAACTGCGTCTATGTGGGTTTTTGAGCCAGAAAATAGCTCTAAGGCACAACACATATACATAGTTGAGATTGTTGATACTGGGAAGGGGTTTGGTAGAATATTTTTGGCACCGTTAACGAGACAAAGGTCCTAAAACTGCATGTCCCAACCACACACAATCCTTTACTACTCACAAATATCCAATCATGGATGTCTTCTCATTGATGAAGCTACTTGCATCTCCAAGATTTCCCAAGGGTAGCTTAACATTTTCTCTTTGTATTACGCATATCAATATTTGCTAGCTATGAGCCTTTATCACATGCCCAAATGATGATAAAGATGATGGGGTGTCCTCACAAGTACCCAATACGCTTTGAATATGGACAGAGGATTAGGTGAAGGATTTCTAATTTACATCAAATAAATTATAATGAAACATGTGGAAAGTGATTTCTTAGATGTAGTGACAAGTTAATGTTGGTTAGATTTCTGAATTCTTGCTTTTTCTTGGGTTGACCCAGGTTTGGATCTCAATAGGTTTCCAACAAAACCTTCTAAAACTATCGGCCCTCCTGGTAAACTAGAAGAAAACACTCTGCACAGGGTGCACAACATAGTCTCACCCGAGATAGCTCTATGGGTGATTGAAATACCTAGGTGTTTGCAGTTTAGGAATGAGTGGGGATATGGGAGTGTATTCTATCTTTCTTTATGCATTAAAATTGTTATTGATCCAAGTATTTCTAAGATTCATTCATCTTTAGCCTTATGCATGCATGGTAATACATCTATTTAATCATTCATTCATAAGATTATCATTGACATAAAGTAAACATTCAAGAAACATCACACATAACACAAGTTTAACCGTGGTTCACCCCCTCCTGGGCTACACTCACAAAGATTTGGCTTCTCTGCTCTTTTATTTAATCTACTGCAAAATCTAGCGCTGTGCGTAATACGTCTTCAATCATTCAATCATGATGAAGTTAAGGAACCTCCATGAGGCGGACTAGATCAAACTAGGCTCCTCAGCCTGTGACCTAACCCTCTGAATCTAGCTTATTCGACTCTTCTACAACCTTATACAATCGACAGTCTCTCAACAATCATAATAATTGTCATCAACTCACCAACCAACCTAAAAGCAACTATCAACAACCAACAACCCCCGACCTAGACCTCTTAGGTTCTTATTTATACTATTTTACAAGATTATAGCCCTTACAATCCTTATAAAAAATCCTAACCCTATCATGGTTAGGCTTTCCTGCCTGTGCAACATGTTGCTTTTCCTCTTGCATGCACATTTTCCTTCTTTTTGTGCATGCTGCTTTCTTTCCATTTGTTGCACGCGCTTCAAAATTAGGTCTTTCCCAAAATAGATCTTTTCTCCAACAATAAACCTATGCCCAGAATATCCTTCTTTCTCAAAATAAGCCTGCACCCAACAATTACATGTAGTGAATCCTTGGATGAGGAGGTGGGACCATTTCATGCTTAACTTAGGGGCAGGTCAAAATCCGATTCATCAATGAAGAGGATGGTTCTATTTGTTTCAACTAATCTGCCCCCGCACTGTATTTATTTCCAAAAAGATGTATTGTGCATTTATTTTCAGAAATGAGGAAGATGGAGGTTGTAGTTGTACATGATTGAGTTCTCATATGCCATCAAATTTTTTAATACTGTTTATATGACCATCCAAACCGAAACAAGCTTTTGAAACATGTGCCAAATCAATGTAGATGTAGATATGAGTTTTGAATTTGGAACCCATTCACCGCAACTTGTGTTAACTATTAAGTGAGTTCGGTATTGACAATGAATTATACATAAATATACATTATGCAACAAAAAAATATCAATATTAACATACTAATCAATGCAAAAGAGAAAAATATATTCTCGACACCTCGAGCAAGGTTAAGCATAACTGTGGTCTTCTTAAATTAAAATGTGGAAAAAGAAAAAAAAAAACAGTTTTAACATACTAATCCAATCCATGCAAGAGGGCAAAAGAGATTCTCAACATCTCAAGCAAGGTTAATCATAATCATGGTCTTTTTAAAATAAAAACGTGGAAAAAAATAAATCTCGAAGATGGTCCATAATAACACAAATTGTGACCTTTTGTAAAGTAGAAATGTGAAAATATAAAATATGAGATTAAATCGAAATGTGAAAAAATTAAAAATAAGATAAAAATGTTAAGATTGTTAAAAAATAAACATACAAACCATACCTTCATTTACAACTTCTTATTACCTTCAAATAATGACAAAAACATTTCCTTGAATCTCCATCCAAAACCCAAGTCATTTTCTCTATACAATTAGATTTAGATTTGGTGAAGCCAAACGTTGTCCACCATGTTATCCCAAGGTCCAACATGTATATGATTGGTGTAGTTGTTTTTGCATTGTGATGTATTTTGCAATTAGCCCAGTGAGTTGTTTATGCATTAAATCTTCTATTGATGTAGTTGTTTCATCATATGTTAAGATTCTCTCCATGTGAGACAACTCAAACGGTAGACAAGCGCACCTTTCTCCAAGTGTTGGGAGGAGGTCTTGTGATCGAACCCTGCTGAGTCTCCGGGATGAATATTGTAATGCTGTTATGTAAAAACATTGTATACTGTTGTATATAATCAAGAAACTTCCCCGTGGAAAAAAAAACTCCCTCCACGTTGTGACTTATTTTGCAATTGGCATCTCATTGAGTTGCGTATATATATCAAATCTTTCAAACAATGAACCCTTATCATTAGACAAGATATCATTGTCATGTCGATCCCGTACAAACTTTATTGGTTATATTATACATTCATTCTAAATATGTCATGAGCCTTGACGTGTCCATGAAAATACAACGATTCATTTATGCTTGTTTCTGAACTTCCAAACGTATTTGACTTTACATTAATTATTATAATAATTATTTTCAATATTACTTTTATGTTCATTCAAAATTTGGCATGTTTAGGATATATATATATATATATATATATATATATATTTGGTATGCTTAGGATATATATATATATATATATAGCATATATATATATATATATATCCACTTAAAAGAAGCAATTAGTGGTTTTATGTTCATTATATATATATATATATATATATATATATATATATATATATATATATATATATGATTTAATTTGATTGGTAAGATGTTTTTTTCAAAGTTTATAGAGGTTTTGGAATCCATTTTCAATAGGTATTTTGGAGTTATTAATGACTTATGTGATTGGTGGTTGATTTATCATCCATTCACAAATTTTAGGAAAGGTTAAGGAGGTTTCTGTGTAGTTATTCAATTGATTGTAACCAATGTTGTTGGACATTTGATTGGGTTTCATGCCAACAAGTGCCCATTTTGAAACCATGTGGATTAGTTGCACTATTTTATGCTTTCAAATATGCTAGTGTAAAAGTGAAGAAGCATTCTTTAGGTTTCCCCACAAGGTTTTCTATCCACAAGGTTTTCATTATATATATATATATATATATATATATATATATATATATATATATATATGTACACACACTAGTAACCTTAGGACTTGGATTAGATTTGAACTTGTGACCTACAATCTCCTCATCAATAGCATGCCTTGGGTGGATGGTTCAATTTATTTCCAGCTCACTATCTCTCTCTATATATATATATTTTAACTTTTTTAGCTTTTTATTTTATTTTCTAAAGGAAAACCTTGCATGATCCCCCTCTTGGGCTGCTCAACTAGTAGTCACAATAGTGGTTGGTAACCTAGAGGGACCTAGCCGAACTTGAACCTTGGACTAGAATTGGGGACCTCATGACACACACACACACACACAAGGTATATTATATGAAATTTTTTTGTATAACAACGACCACAAGCTACAGTTGAGAGACAAAAACTCTAACTAATAAAAAACGACAACGCATGGCCACTCAAATTCAAAATTAAACTGCCAATGATGCCCAAAGAAAAAAGAAATAAGCATGTAAAAATCAAGCGAATTAGCTAGGGTGAGCTAATAGACTAGAGCCTACACAAATTAAAATTGCATTAGGGGGAGGGTCTTTGTCCTTGGGAGGAGGCCCCCATCATTTAGCTAGAGGCTTAAGATCAACCATGATGGGCTCCATTTTTCATTGCCCTACTTGGGTTCTTCATGTTACTTTAGTTAAAACATAGCCAAAGGAACAACAAGAAACTTATCAAACCATGTGACCTTTGAGTTTCTTACTGGAGGCCAACTCCTTCACCTCTCTTGATGCTCTCTTACATCTTGGCCTATTGTATGTTGGTATCAATGGTCACTGACGGCTTGATATTGACTATAGTGCGTAGGAGGTTTCCCTTTAGGTGAAGCCCCATTCATGGTAAATGGTGCACTAGTCCAATAATCCATTAGTTGTCATAGGTGATCTACTTCTATGTGCACCTTATGAATTGGCACTTGAATTTATAGAAGCATATGTGCATATATTAGAGGCCCTTCTTGTTGAGTAAAATTTGCATTGTGTTGTGTGTTCATGAAAATACATCATTTCTTATTTTCCAAAGGTAATACAAAATATCAACTCTAATCCAACGCTATGCTTTGTGGAAATCAATTTCCCAATGGAAAGACTCCCAACAAAGCAATCAAGCAATCGTTAAAGTGTTATTCACCAAAGAGCAATGAATGATAGAGCTTGAATGTTGAATCAAAAGTCGACTGAGCATATTTATTGAACCAAAGCAAGTGTTTTGGAGTCCACAAAATGAGCATTTGGGTTGCATAAATTCTAAGTATTTCAAACATGGACCTATGGAAAAGCCTCCCTGCAATGATGACCAGACAAAACATCTTTTTTAAGCTCATGGTCCCACTCCCAGATACACTTTTAATCTACACAACTATGGTTTCTCTTTCGATCTGGTTCTTTAAACTCTTTTGAGATTCGCCTCAACCCTAAACCTTTTCGACAACCATTTGTATCCATCAACCAACTTATTACTTTATACAACCATTTTTTGATTCCATTTCCAACCTTTCCACTAGGTTCAAGGACATGGAAGGTATACAAAAGTGTCAAATGCTCCATTTCCATTTTTAGCCATGTTTTACTTTTTGCATCTTTCCACTCAACCAAATGGTGCAGCGTTAATGAAGGCTTCTGTGAAATTAACTGGAAAACTTGTTCTCCATTCCACATAAGGGCCGAGTTCCTTTCTGGATCAAAGTTGTTTGAGTCATGCATTTGTTTCTACCCTCCGGAAGGGCTATCTGCTATCTATCCGAATAACCTACATACTGGGGTTTGGTCCAATGTGCAAAACCAAAGTATGATGATCATCCTCTCCTACAGACGGTGGGATTCAGATAATTGTTGATGCACCAGGATTGAAGAAAACGGTTGTCGTTGAGGAGGAGCGCTAGGTCATATTCCGACATTTGGGTTCGGTAATTTACCCATTTCTCGTCGGTGCAATATTGGCTTTCGGGCATACATCCTTCAAATGATTAGTTTGTTGACATACGAATGGTACTGTATTTGTCTGCCTGATAGATTAAAACAGCAGCCACATTGTAATATTTGGCACTGAAACACACAATGTATGGCACTGAAACACAGAGGAGAGCTCCGTAATACTGTCGTATTTGGGTTACCAAGTTGTCTATTATGTTCTATTGCTGCTATAGCTAGAGCTTCTTCCCACTGAACCTTCTACGGTTCACGTCCTCTAATGATCCTTCTACGGTTCTCACCCTCTACAATTCCTGTACAGTTTGGCAGATCTTCAACATAGTTCAATGGAGTATGTTCTACAAATAGTAAGGAGATAAAAACTTTTGTTATGGATAAGTTCCACAAACGTATTTGGGAGAGAGAGCTAGGGAGAATAAGAAGTACTACATTGAAGAGTTTAACCCCACTCATAACCATCAGCAAACGACTTACATAGGGGCCAATATTTATTGGAGATCTAAAATTCTTATTGCTCAACTAAGGACTAATTCTCATCAACTCCGTTGTGAAACAGGGTGCTGGAAAATGTCAAAAGAAATGTGGGAGGAAAGAGTATGTATTTTGTGCTCTTCCGGAAAAGTGGAAACAAAAAAACATTTCATTTTAGAATGTGAAGCCTTAAAAGACAGCAGGGAAAATTATGCAGGTATTCTAGCAGCTCGTTCTTGGGATAATCTATTCAGCGAAGAGTTTGTTGAGACGCTAGGAGCGGTTATTGTAAAACTTCACAGGAAAATGGCCAAATACAAAAGCCAGATGGAAAAACAATATGTCCCATAGACTATTTTTAGCCTCGTGGACGTTAGAAATACTTTCTTTCTTTCTACATATGAGGCACAAGGAAGTTCGACCTGCTTTTTCTACGTTGAATAGTGATTGATTTATCGCTATTTAGCAAGAGGTTTGAGGTTGTCAATCAAGGCTTTTTCAGTTTTGAACTAGGTTTATATAACAGGGCATGCTTGGTTCTGTAAAGGTAGTAGCAGGGCTTTGTAGACATGATTACATAAGCATGGTTATTGTCATATCAACTGTTTGATAAAATCACTAATCAAGGAAAGATTTGGTGCATGTACAAATCTTAGTTTGTTTCTCATCAACTGTTGATGAAATGAATAATCAAGAAGACCAACGATATTTCAACTTAAATTGAAAAGCGAGCATAGAGAGGCCCTCTAATGACAGATTCACAACATTGGAAGAACAATTTGTTGGAATTGCAAATGCGGAAAACACAATTCACATATGATAATTAATAAACATGCAGATAAGAAACACAGGGATTTCACGTGGTTCACCTGAACGTTGGGCTACGTCCACCAAGCATAGGCATAGCTTGTCTTATTATTTAGATCATGGATATTACATCAGACTTGCAAGTTCTCTCATTCCTTTCACTCTGTCGTCTCTGCCTCTATGGGCTTACATGAATTTATATACATTTACACAAGAAACAGATTATTAAATGCACTCCTATCCATATTCTAACTTGGTCTACTTTAGTTGCAACCAACACAGAATAATAGGATTCAAATCCATCCTTGGAGGAATTCGTTGTCACCAAATCCCAACAATCTCCACCTTGACAACAATTAACCTGATACCTTGCTCCTTCCTTTTGTTCATCACATTTTCTACAAGCCAAGAGAAGCCAAGCACCACTTCAACTTCTCTAATAAAATTGGTTTCATGATCTCGCCTGTGTGACTTGCACGAGTTTGGATTTTTTTAGGGGTCACTCCACCTCCAACATATCTTCCACAACTGTGTTGTGAAACATATTTAGTGATAGATCTCCTTCTATCCAAAACACCTGTAAAATATACATTACAATTATCATAGACCATCTTAGTGTAACCATTATAGGTGACATTTGTGCTTCTCAAACGTTGAAGCACCCATTTCACTGCAACACCTGAATCTGTCACATATCTGACAACATCATTAGCATGTGAAACATCTGGTCTTAACCATTTCATTACATACAATAGACCTCCTACTGAACTTACATGAGACATAACCTTTTCTTATTTATAGACAGGACCTATGCTTGAAGAAAATTTATAATGGAAAGCAAGAGGGATAAAGACTGGTTTTACAATGTTCATACTGAACTCCAACCACAGCTTACCATTACCATCTCTGTGTACTTCCATGCCCATAATTTGTTTTTCTTCTCCTTGATCCCTCATCTGAATTGTCATGTCCACCTGAGTCATTTTCTTACTGATTTTATTCATGATTTGGCTTGCATTTAGCATATCATCAACAAATAGCATCAACATTGTGAATGTAATATAAACTTATAGTCATTCCTACCCTTTGAAAAATTCTGACTCACTATGAAGGATTCAAACCTCTTGTATATTTGCCTGGGTACCAATAGGCCATACAATGAATTATCTAGCATGCAAACAAATTTACCGTTGCGATCTTGAATCAACCCTTTTGGTTGTTCCATACTTACTATATCTTTGTCAATGGTGACATTGTGAGAAGTAGGATCCAACACACAACATCCCTTTATACCACCATTATAACTTGCAGAGATATAAAACAAGCAAGAATTCAGAAACAAAGATTTTAAGTCTGGAAATGATTTACCGCTTACCAGTACCCACAATTCTTTCTTTCTCTTATGACCTTGATGCTTCTGCCATAAACAAGAAGATACATCTATCACTTCAGATGCTACTTCAGTACTCCCTTCCAGCTTATAAAGGTTATCAACCTTTGTTTCCTTTATCACTACTAAACTACCTTTCGACAATGTGAGTGCTTCACCTTGACCTGTATACTTATATCCACAAGAATCCAACACTCCCAATGAAATCAAATTTGATTTAAGCTCAGGTACATATCTAACATCCGTTAATTTCCTAACAATACCATCGAACATCTGATTCTAATACTGCCAACCCCAACAGTTTTACAGGGAATACCATTTCCCATAAACACTACACCCTCATCAACAGATTGGTAAGAAATGAACCAATTTCTATGTGAGCACATGTGGTGGGAGGAACCTGAATCTAACTGCCATTCTTCTTGATATTGTAAATTACTAGAAACGGATAAAACTTGATCAGTCATACCTGAGTTTGTTACAACCAAATTTGCTTCCTTCGTAGAGTTTTTCTCAGATTCCTTTCTTTTCCAACAATCTTTCTTGAGATGTCCTATTTTTCCATAGTAATAGCATTTTGCTTTACCCTTTCTATGTCTTGACTTAGATTGAGAAAAAATTCTCTCATTCTGCTCTTTAGTTCGACCTCTAACCAACATCGCCTCTGAAGTTGAGGTTTCTTGACTAGATTTTCTCCTCATCTCCTCAACCAACAAAGCTCCCACAACAGAGTCACAATCTAAAACATCTATTGAGATAAAGCTAATAGAGGTGACTAGATTATGCCAAGACTCAGGCAATGAACATAATAGCGTAATAGCCTTATCTTCATCTTCGAATTTAACTTCCATACTAGTCAATTGAACTGTAAGGGTATTGAAGGTATTTAAATGGTCAACAACTTTTGTACCTTCTTTCATCCACAAACTGTACAACTGTCTCTTCAAGTAGATTCTGCTCATCAAGGACTTCTTCATATATAGACTTTCCAACTTGCTCCATAACCCTGATGTTGTATCCTCTCTTACGATATTAAACAAAACATCATCCACCATACATAAATGAATGGTACTAAGAGATTTTGCATCTAGATCTTCCGATTCCTCATTCGTCATGGATGTTGGTTTCTTTGAATTGTCTTCCAATGCTTTTTGCAACCCTTGTTGCACCAGTAAATCCTGCATCTTGAGCTTCCAGAGCTCAAAGTTTCTTTTACCACTGAACTTTTCAACTTCAAACTTCGAACTCTGCATCTTAGCCATTAGAAAAAAATATCCTAATGCCCAAATCATTGCTTATAATAACCAAGGCCCTTTAAAAAAGTGTAACCTTATACTCAAAGGTTGAACCAAAAAAAAAAAATGGTGAAAAAGGTTTCTTTTTTTTTAAATGTTTAAAAAATATATTTTTATATATTAATTAAAAACCTTTTACTAAATCCACCATGTATAATGTATTCACACCATACCAAGTGCATTCACTATTTAATTCATACCTTTACTTTTTTCATAAGAAAGAAAAACATATGCGAATGTTTTCTAATCCGCAAGAGTTGTCACACCTCCCGAAGTGAGTGCCCTGTGATGTGCTAGTATGGGTCATCACACCTACAACTACAACCAGGCTGCAATGATGTATGGTGGCCTTCGTCCCTCCTGATACAACCAGGGTGCGATGATCTCAGGAGTTACCGAGTTTCGAAAGTCCGACTAATGGGCCGTCGCACCTTCCAAGAGGAGGTCCCTGCTACGATGTGGAAATCGATGCACCTCACACAGATTTCACTCCTGCGGCTCCTTCGAGAATTTGACGCCCTCGACACCCTCTCCTCCAACCAACTTTGATACCACTTGTTGGAATTTCAAATGCGGAAAACAAAATTCACATATGATAATTAATAAACACGTAGATAAGAAACATAGAGATTTCATGTGGTTCACCCAAACGTTCGGCTATGTCCACCAAGCATAGGCATCCGTTGTCTTATTATTCAGATCATGGAGATTACAACAGACTTGCAAGTTCTCTCATTCCTCTCACTCCGTCATCTCTGCCTCTACGAGCTTACATGAATTTATATGCATTTACACAAGAAACTGATTATTAAATGCACTCCTATCCATATTCTAACTTGGTCTATTTTAGTTGCAACCAACGAAGAATAATAGGATCCAAATCCATCCTTGGAGGAATTCATTGTCACCAAATCCCAACACAATTTGGGTTCTTGAAGAAGGAATTGTTTAATTTATCCATAATTATGAAGGAGCAACGAAATCTTATGCTTCAATAACAAAGAACGATAGATGAATAATCCACTCATATCACAACTCTGGAAATAAACTTTAGCAGAAATAAATTGCTCTGATAGTTGGAATCCATACAGTAACAATCCAGGCAATTCAAAAGAACTTGCTTTCTTTGATATTATTTAGCATCCAACAAACAAGAATATAAACCTATGTCTATGAAAGTAGATTCTATTCCAGATTCTTGGGTTCAAGTAGCGAAAGGAAACAAGAAGAAACCATCTCCACTAGCCACATAGGCTCAATTTGAAAGAGGGCGTACAAGGACAATTTAAGGCCCTTAACTTAATGATAAGAGGTTTGAATAAACAAGACAACCCATTTGATTCTACGAAGAGGTTTTTACATAAACATAATGAAATCCTTTTGAAAATGGTATGGTTCACCCATTATGACTCCATTATTAGGTTTCATAACCTCCATGATACGCTCACTCTATGGAGTTGAAGGATAACATGGCTAATAGTTTGGATTCATGATTTCCCCAGGTTGGTCCAAGCCAAGGATTCTCCAATCTTCTAAAACATGATATTGGAGTTTGAGTTCCAAGCCTTCTCTGTCAGCTGGAGTGTAGAATTGTGGTAGATCACTCTTTTTCTCATTGGGCTATTCAAGGGAATTAATTCGTGATTCAAACATGGAAACACCTGCAACAGAAAGGAAAACACTCCTTGCCTTCTCACATTATTCTTGGTTATCAGTACATAGGAAGGAAACCCATCTTGGTTGAAAAGGTTTTGGGTGGATTGCATGCCTATAAAGAGATTATTTGGCCCTAATCCACCTTGAGGGTTCAAATATACATGCTAGGTTCTTGTGGGTATCATTGGAGAGAAAGGCTCCTTTATGGAGATTTTCTTTTGCACTCGTTGTTTCCCTTTGGTGTCATCATCACTTTCTAATGTAGATGGTTCACTCTTTGCAGATTTGCAGCCTAAGATAACCAAATTGTATTGATCCCAAGCCATTATGCCAGGACCATCACGGTTTTGGGTGTCTTTTAAACTTTTTTTGGTTGTGGCATTCCATCAAACACTTTGTTGATCTACTTGTTTAGATGCGTTTACTTTCAAGATGGCCTCTTGATTTCGGCCTTAGGGTTTACTGATGTGTTATATATGTGTATTGCAACAATAAACAAGAAGATATAACCATGGAACATACCTCAACCATATGCAATATGATAGACAAGCCAAAACATCTCAAATATGCTTTTATTCATGAAATAGAGAAACCTGCTACAATGAAGATGCTGATCTGGAATGCTCAACAGATGGATAAGAAGATAGAAAATAGAGCTGCTACAAAATGCTCTAGGAAGATACTACAAGCCTCCAAAGGTTGTATAAGAGATGAAGACCAATGCCAAGGTAGATCCGGGTCGTATGAAGTGCCAAACCCCCACTGGAAGATGCCACGTCCTGCTAGAACTGTCAACCCCTACAATTTCGGTCCTACTGTCAAAGACCTCCAAATGCTACGATTAATATGACGAATTGTAGATCGGGATGAGTGGAAACCTCTCCTGAAATCTCAAACCGAAATACCAAGGGAAACTCCTCCAAATGCTAAATCCTCCAAACCCTACAATTTCGGCCCTGGTGAAGGAGGCCTCCAAATGAGCCCAAACTCGGCCAAATGATAGATCGGGGTTATAGGATCGCCCTCCTAAAGTCTTAGGACGAAATTCTATGGATAAATCCTCCAAAATGAATAGATATGAATCTCAAAAATGCCCTCCTTCTCTCCAATTCGTCCCATTGCTCTAGGAAATAATCTGAACCATAAAGCTCTCTCAAGAGGCACTAGAAATCATGGCTAAGGTCCTACAAGTAAAACCCAAATGCTCAAATTTTCAAGAGCCCTCTCAAACTCCTACAACGAACCTTCCCTCAAGAATGGTGCGCCCCCCTTGCTGGAAACCCCCAATGGTGCGCCCCTCCTCCTTCCTGTGCTTGTGGCTGGTGTAGAACCCTCCTGCACTAATGTAGAACCAAAATAGAATGGAGTGGGAGAGTATTTCATATCCGAGACCAATCTTGGGACAAGCTAGGTGGAGTCTTTCACCACTGAATCGTCCTCTAGGGTTTGTTAAGTCAAAACCCTCAAAACCCTCAAAACCCTCAAAACCCCCAAGAGATGGGCCCTCTAGCTAGAAGCTAGAAATCCAAAAGATAAACATACATGAATGAATGAGTAGAGGCCCTTTCCTTTCCTTTATACTTTTTTGGCTCACCTTGTCCCTCCAAAGAGACTTTCATTTTATTAATATTTAATTAATTAATTAAATCACTTTAATTAATTAATTAACCTTTTTACCTCTGAAAAGCTCTGTATCTCTCCTTGTGGCTTCTCTGGCCACTGGAAGTCACTTCTCACCATCCCATATTGTAGTTTTTCTTCTCTCGATTCCAATGAGCTGTTACATTGAGAGGTTCCTCCAAGTAATGTGCCCAAAATGACCTCTTCAGTGAATTTAATTGACTTATAGCCCAAAATAGTCAAAATCATGGAAATCATTGAAATGTGACGGAACCAAATCCAACCTGTGCAGAATGGATCATAATGATGAAATATGATGAGAAATGAAATATGGACCCCACAATGCCTCTCAATAACCCCTGTACTCGCTATAACATCCATTTGGCTACTCTGGTCATCATAAACCTCTGCACTGTGATGATGTCCCAAAGTGGGGACATTACAATTCTCCCTGCTAGAAAATTGCTTGTCCTCAAGCAATAACCAAATCCACTCAAATAAAATACCAGGATCCCCTATCCACCCGTGGGATACACAATAGAACCCATCCAAAGATGAAAAATAGTACACTCCACCCCCTGGATCCCATATCAGGAAGTGAACTGCCATACTCTGCGAAGCATAGTCCTGAAAGATATCAACCTTGTGAACCTCCTGCACATGACACATGGCCTCATCTTGGAATGAGTCCATCCTCCAAATCTCTACCAAGATCCACACTGCCTCCATCAACTGCACATGCTGATGCCAGAATGAGGTACTACAAGACCTCCATGAGACACCCTCAAGTGTTGTTCTCCCCTCAACACTGAAGCTAAATGGAAAGTTAGAACAACTTTCCCCTGTAAAGGTCCACTCACCCCTGTCAGTCAGTGAAATGCTCAACCCTGTAATCCATGGGTCCCATGCTAACGTTTGTTGAAGATCACCATGCTAGCCCTGCACTACTCTGACCATGATTGTCTGCCCCCTGCATACATACTAGATCCTCCTCTCTTGGATCCTCAATCTGAAATACCCGTGACCACCAGACCTACTGTCAAGAAACTGTATCTGTAAAGACATCTCTGTAGAAGAAGTACCTATCTACCCATCTCCACATCCGATCATGATGATCAAGTGTGAAAAGATGCCTCACTCTATCGGACAAATCTCTGCAGGCCCACTCCAGACCGACCCCTGGTGGAGTGTGTTTTTCTCGGGCACAACCTAGGTCATCATGTAGTGAAACATCCAGCTCACCCAATGAACTCCCATATCCCATGGCAAACTTGGAAGTTTATCACTTCCAATCTCATCTAACTGCTCTTGTGTGAGGCTGATCACTGTCAGAAGCCCTCTATGCTCCTCTATGATCCTCCTCATGTTGTTGTCAATGATAAATGTATCAGAAAAGGGTAACAGACATATCTGCAGCTGACTGTAGGACTGGAAGACGTCACATGCTTTGGTCAATCCCAAAGACTCGACCAGAAGCTCGTCCATCGGTATCCATGATGAGTTCTCTCCTGTGGTCATCATCGAATCCCAACCATCCAGTACAACCGGAAGTAACTCCTCCAACTGCTGGTAAACTAATCTCCATCTCCCACCACCCATGCAACTGTTGAAACGGTGAAGGTGAGATCTCATGACCATATGCTACTACAAAGGAGTGGCATCTGCATGCTCCCCTAAGTGTGTCTCCTCCTTGCAAGGCAACACACCCCTCTGAATCCCACCATACATCTCGACAGGTACCTGTGAGTTATCACTCATCAATGTGTGCTCCGACATAATCATGTCGTCTCCCATAGACTCATGCTGCATCATAGATCCTGGGCATACTACTCGATCAACCTCTACATGGAGGTCAACTGCTCTCAGAACACAAGTGGAAGTGTCCTCCATCAACGGTTTCTCCTCTGCTAGATCACCAACATCCTCTATCAATGTGAATGAATGATATATCTGAGTGTCTACTAAGACATATGAAGTGGATCTCTGACAAATCTCCTCAAGAGGCTCATTTGACCTAGACTCTGATTCTTGAAGGGATGTCTGTGGGCCTCTCAAGAATCCTCGAGTGCTCTCCAACTCCTGAGTAAGTCTGTCCACCTCCAACTCCTTCTTCCTCAGGGCCTTATGATACATCTCACCAATCCTCAATAGGTAGTCCCTATCAGTCAACAACTGCTGGTAGTCAGTCCTCATCATCAACACTCCCTCCCTGAGAGTGTGAAAATCATCCATGGCAATTCCCTCATCTGAACTACCACGTGCCACTGATGCTCTCCAGAAAAAATCTACCATCAACGCATGCATGTCATCACTGCACCTAGTGGCTGCCATGATCATAGCCTCACTGACTCTCAATTGTGCTACTAAGCGGTATGGCTCTTGATCATGGACATGCTGAGGTGCCACCTCATATCCCTCACTGCTGCTATCACTCCTGCTAGTGTCAAATTTGGAGTCCCCAAAAACACTCTCTGCATAAGATAACATGTCTATTGTGCTACTGGGTCCTCTTGTCTGCCACTGCACCCCATCAATAGGTGCTATCTCCCTCTGCATCACATTGTATCATGTATGAGAAGCTGTATCCTCCTGTGCACTCACCCTGCTACTATCATATGCATCTGGATCCCATGTAGATGTATCCAGACATGTGCTATGGTCATCCTGACTGCTAAAGAGTGAATCCTCATCATTGCAGGCCGATCCTGGAAGTACGTGCTCCATCAACCTGTCAGTATCCTCAATCTTATCAACTAAGGGAGTCTCCAAAAGATGTGACTCAATCTCCTCATGCTGATCTGTAAGTGTAGGATCAACTATCTGTAGGTCCTATGTCTCCTCCTGGATATGTGGATCTATGCGTCCATGGTGTGCATCCCTCACACAAGGCTCCTCCATCATATCTGACATGCCACTGGTATCCTCCTGTGACGTGGCTATCATGGATGTCTGAAAAGACAAAAAATGTGTCACGGCCACCATAGGAGGTTGGTCATCTATAGGTGCTAACATGTGTGAGTCCTCACTAGTGTCACCACTCTGCTGGGGCGTAAGGTCATCAACACCATGTGATATGCTTTCTGAAGTAATGGTACTATCATCCGGTCCTCCCGATTGTCTATCCACTATATAAGGGTTATCATCCTCCTCAAACATGCTAGAATCATCAGGCTTTGTGCAAGAGTCACTATCATCATCAGACTGCTCCAAATCCTCATCATCACTGTCATAGTGCACCTCAATGATATGCTTCTTACCCTTACCCCTACACCTATGATCTGGTTTCCAAGGCACCTTGCAACTGTAGCAAAGTTGCGTGCTCCTAATGGGTGTGGGGTTTCTCTGTGCTTCCCTCCATCTAGATGCTATGGCTCTATTTACCTCTACTATGCTGGTCCAATATGTCACCTCATCTTCGCTCCAACTGGGGTTTTTCATGGATATAAAATTTTGGAGTGTTATTAGAGGCCCAAGTCTCTTACAAAGTGCATGATATTCCCTTTCACAACTCACCGCTTCTCCAACAAAATCTATAGACCCCATCTTTCCTTATGGAAGATCCCTTAGGCTGGCAGGAGTCTAAGCTCTAATACC
>SNQJ01S0016895.1:70499-88819 GCA_010110895.2 Picea sitchensis
GAGGCATCTAGTCAACCATTATGGAGAGATGTCATGATGGAGGAGTATCAGTCCATAATGAAGAATGATGTGTGGGATATTGTTCCGAGACCTGAAGGCAAGTCTTCAGTGACTTCCAAGTGGAACTATACGATCAAACACACAACTGATGGGACCATCGAGAAGAACAAAGTGATAATCGCTGCTAGAGGATTTTCTCAGGTGGAGGGAATATATTATGAGGATACATTTTCTCCTATTGCTTGATACACTTCTATCCAGATGATTATTTCCCTTGCAACATCCATGGGTTGGAGACTACATCAGATGGATGTAAATAAATCCTTTCTTAATGGAGATATTGAGGAATAAGTATACATCGAGAATCCAGATGGTTTCACGATACATGAGAAGGATTCTCATGTGTGCACGTTGAAGAAGGTCCTACATGGACTCAAGCAGGCACCTTGATCTTGGTATGAAATTATTGATGGACACCTGATGAATTTAGGCTTTAAAAAAAGTGTTGTTGATCCCAACTTGTACTAAAAGACTGTTAATGGTGAGTCCCTAATTCTGGTTCTCTACGTTGATGATTTATTCCTCACCAGTACAAAGAGCCTTATTGTTGAATGCATGTATGCGTTGGCCTCTGAGTTTGAGATGAAGGACCTTGGTATGATACAATAATTCTTGGGACTAGAGGTGTGTCATAGAACTGACGAGATCTTCTTGAGTCAATGAAAGTACACAGTTGAGATATTGAAGAAGTTTGTGATGCTGAACTGTAAGTCCATGGCTACACCAATGGTGACGAATCTGAAGAAATTAAGTGTGTATTCTTTCGATTATGACAAGATTGACTCAACCCTATACAAACAAATGATTCGATCATTGATGTATCTGGTTAACAACAAACTAAATATTTTCTATGTAATGAGTGCACTTATCCAGTTTATGAGTCAGTCGAGACAAACAAACTGGATTGCTGTGAAGCATGTGTTGAGATACCCGGGAGGCAAAGTTGGACATGGTCTGAGATATACTTCCATTATTGACATGAAATTTCATGGATATACTAACTCTAATTGGATAGGGAGCATAGTGGACATGAAGAGTACTTCTGGATGTTGATACACTTTGGAATCTGCCATGGTTTCCCGGTGTAGCAGGAAACAAACTTTCGTGGATTTGAGAACCACATAAGCAGAGTACAATGCATTGAGTGTGGCATTCCATGAAGCAATGTGGATTCACAATATCCTTGCATATTTATTTGGACATGTGCTGGATTCCACCATTATTCATTGTGATAACCAGAGCTGTGTGAAGCTCTTAGAGAATCCAGTGTTTCATGACAAATCGAAACACATTGAGATCAAGTACCATTATATCTGAGACATGGTGTAGATGAAGGCAGTACTGGTGCAATACCTTTCTATAGATGAGAATGTTGTTTATGTTCTTACCAAACTCCTTACTAGGATGAAGTTCGAGTACTTCTGTGAAAGACCTTGCATGGAAGATAATTCCTCCCTCACTGAGAGGGAGTGTTAATTCTTGCAACTTCCTGATACATTCTCCAAATTGTACTTATCTATGACTAAGTTGAGTTGATTTGTGAGGACACTTATTCGAGAGGGATAAGTGGGTCTGGGATTATATCCCAACATCCCTTTTGGAGAGCACATGAGGACACGTCAAGGGAGTTTACCTTGACGTCACACACTATGGGGAGTTGACCTTAGTGTTTCTAGAGGGAGTATCCTCTAGAAGTCCAGATCATACTCATCTATGACAAAGTTGATTTGATCTGCGAGGACACTTATCCAAGAGGGATAAGTGGGTTTGGGATTAAATCCCAACATCCCTTGTGGAGAGAACATGAGGACAGTTCCCTTGTGGAGAGCACATGAGGACATGTCAAGGGAGTTGAACCTGACATCAAACACTATGGGGAGTTGACCCTAGTGTTTCTAGAGGGAGTATCCTCTATAATTCCATAAGGGAGTTCCATGTGTGACAAAGATTTTGCTACAATGCCCTGAGTAAGCATCAGACATACCTTCTCCTAGATTGGGATGAATACCAAGGGAGATAGGATACATTTATCACAAGGGTGTACTTGTGGTAAATGGGCCTAGGTGTATTCCTTCCTTGATCATGACAAGGAGTAATATGGACTCGAGGTGATTTCCATGTGTCACATAACATCGGGTCGACACTCACTTGCAAGGGTGTACCTGTAGTGAATGGACCAGGTGTAGTATTTGTCCTTAGTCATGCTGATTTGAATAGGAATTATAAAGACTCGAGATGTTATATGTTATCACATGCGGACCCAGAGTGAGCCTGATCTTAGAGAGAGTTAGTTGGCTCAGAGGGAGAGCTGCAAGGGGATTTTTCCCTTGATTCAAGTGGGAGAGAGACATATCCAAGGACTGATAGACAAGTGTTATGAGTCTAGGGAGAAGTTTTTATATTTCAGAGACAAGCTTGGCATGATGCATAATGTCTCCCTCATTGAGAGGGAGTGTTGATGTTTAGACAACATCGAGAAGACATTCTCCTAGATTAATAATTAATAATATAATTATTGATTATTAAATAATATATATATAATAAATAATAATAATAAATAGTTATTGATTATCCAAGGGACACATATTTCATGGATGGTCACCATATGTTCCCTAATTATTATTTTATTTAAATTATTTTCCCTCACTCACCTTTTGATTCCTCCTATAATCACACCTAGGTGTCCCTTAGATATCCTCCCAAAATCCCAAGGAAATAATTTAGTATTTAGTTTGATTTAATGAAAGTCCACTTAACTCAACAACCTACCTTTTTATATCTTGCTTTTCAACTTGAATTAGGACTCTTCCCTTTCACCCTTCATTCATTTTGGATCTCATTAATTTAATTATTTTAAATACAACATGCACATCTTAAATCAACTCAATTCCAAGTTATGTTTTGATTTTATTTTCATTTTTATCCAACATTACTAAGTAATCATATCTTGACTCATTTAATAAATTTTTACTCTTTTCTAAGGCATAGTGAAATTTATTTTTTTACTAAATGGTAATCTCTAAGAACTTTTACTTGTACCCTTCCGTTATATTAATTGTCATTTTTATTTTTACATAAGCATCCTAAATTATATAATAATGCTAAGCGTTCCATTCACGCCCAAACCTTCACGGCATACTTGCGTACTCCAAGGGTGCCATGCATCATGCCCTTCAAGCATTCAACCTTGAGCATTGGGAATGGTGGTGAAACTTGTAGGGACCTTGTTAACTTTGTCATTGCCCCTGTTTGTGAGACTATTGGACATTGAGGAATAATTCCTTCACCTAATTGCGCACCCCTCAGTTTTCCCTCGTGAGTTACCGAGTTTGCAACCTACCCTCACAAAATCATGTAACTGCTCAAGAATAACTGCCAAGCACTTTTTAACTTTGACCATGGTGGGAGTGTTAGTAGGTGGAATCAATGATGTTGTTCCACCGATCCCCATAGTACTGGTCTGGATCTATATAACGATTATGATAAGCCCATAAAAAAATGAAATTTCTTTTACACAAAGAAGATCATAAACAACATATAAATAGAGAGAAAAATATGATCAAAATAAAAAATAATATCACTTGAAAAATATAGCCATTAAGCAACTAAGCCTTAAGAATTGGATGGTTTCTTGCAGTCACCATCATAAAATGATAGAGATACATGCTCCTGAAAATGTCAAAAACATCTTCCACATAGGCAAGCTAGTGACAAGTAAAAATCATGAACAAGATACAACCTCTACACAAATGATGAAAAAAACTAAGAAACAATAAACTAATGCAGAAAGATAAGAAGCTAATAATAGATGAAAAAATTGAGTGTGCTTAACTTTGATGAATACTAGAAGAACTTACCCTAGATCTGGGCAAAGAGAGAGAATCCAGTTGAAATCGAGGATGTATAGTGTGGGAGGAAGCCAAACCATGAACATACACACAGAGAAGGGAAAACGGCCAGAAACCCTCGAATATGAAAAAAAGAACCTTGGATTGCTGCTAAATAACTTAGTTGGTTGCAAAAAAAGGTTGGATCAACCTCTAACTGAGAAAAATAGGTCGTATGAAGCAACTAAACCCTCAGAAATGAGCAATTAGGTTCCAAATACCCTAGCTACCTCTACGTGCAGCAAGAAGTGCATCCATATGACTTGCATGGAGGGTAAATGGATGCACAGTAAGGAAAAATGAAATCCTAGCAGTCAGATTCGACAAAAGACAAATTCTCCCTCGGGAAGTCAGATCAGCCCTCACAATAAGCAAATAGGGTCAAATATGCAAAAAAATGGTGGTTGTACAACAAAAATGCCAAATAACATGACCATGCAACAAAAAAAATCGATTTGTATGGTTCATACTATCTTTTATTGGAGAGTGGGTTGGATGGTTAGGTAGCGAGTGAAAAACTGCACCCAACAAAAAAAATTCCATTGGAAACGGTCTCTAGGATCAAAAGATATTAGCTTCGGAAGAAAAAAATATGTTTGATAAAAAAACATGGCTTGGTACAAAAAATAGGTTCAGTAAATACCAACCCTAAACATTTACCAAAAAGAACTTTAGGTTTTCAAAAAATTAAAATGACCTAGGCTAGGCTAGGCAAATTGATTTAAAATTGGGAAAACTGAAGCTGATTTTGATGAACCAATAGACAATCTTGGCTGAAAGCTATATTCTAGAGACAATGGTGAGATCAGATTTAAAAAAAAATGCACATGAATGTGAGAAATAAGAAAAACAAGGGTTGGGGTTTTGAGGAAAAAACTCAATCTTGTAGAAAAATGCCCAAATTTAAAGATAAGCCTTAATGGCTACTAGATATGACAAAACAACTAGAAAATAAGGAGAGCCCAAATAAATATGAAGAAAATGTTATTGTGTAAACTTTTTTACTAAAGGAGCTAGAGTATAGTAACCTACTATGATACCATATTAGAATATTGAGACATATGAATAAACATACAACAATATTAAACACCAAAACCTTACTAGTCTAGCCTCCTATCCATACAACAACATACAATCAAAATAAGAAAGAGACGAGAGAAAAAGAAGAGTACACCAGATATACATGGTAAATTTCTCAATGTTGCACTTACATTCTGTTAGCACTCTGTAATTTCCAGATGTTGTAGAAGAAAAGACAGAGGTAACTATAAAACCACTTTGGAAGCTGGGATCTAGCCCTACTAGCTTCAAAGAGGGATCTCTCTGTAGGATTTAGATTTGTTTAGTTTAGGATATTAGGATAGTTATGAAAGTTCACTATATGTTTGTTTGTTTGAAATATCTGGCTGATTGAATGCTTAATTTTCCATTGGGCTATGGGGTCTGTAATTTAGAGCATGAATCAATTTCAGACTTTATAAAGGTTCTTCATAGGGAAGGATAGTAAAACTGTTTGGATATGGTAAAATAATATGAAGTGAATGGAAGAAAGGAGAGGAAAATCCACCAAGCAAAAGAGAAGTCAATAATTCTTTTACTTAATTTCAGATGAAAACATAAAAATCATTCAAAACCAGAAACAGAGTATGTTGAGATAAATTTTGTTCTTTAACTTTCTTTAAATAATTAAGATTGAAAACAAAAAATGACGACAGAGAATGAAAAACATAAACACAAAGAGTTTCACATCACCAATAGTCTGACATGAGAATCCTATGAAATGTCTTCTTTATTACTGGTCGATCCTCTTAAAAAATACCCAGTAGCTTTTTAGGATGCAAAAATCAACCCTCACTACTTCGAAAGGAGAAGTATTTATACAATTATTTACATCAGATCCTTTCATAAATGATCAGGATATTTTGGAGGGATATCTAAACTAATTAAATATCAAATTACAAAAATATAGGAATCTTGTAGATATGCTTGGATCTCTAGTGTTGATTTGGTGGAAGTTGTTGATGACTTGTCTCTTTGGCTTTGGTTAGTTGCTGCTCCTTGTTGACTGAAACATTGAACTTGTCTTTACTCAAGTAACTCGCATAGCTTATCCCACCTCTTCTTACTTGGGATTTATATCTTGAGTAATTTTCTGTATATTTCATCCATCTCTGTATACTTGGCAAAGGTAGGTTTAGTAATGAACATATGTTTGATTTCATGTTGAATTCTCAAGTCAAACTGTAAACTCTCCAAGAAAGATTTTCCAATGATGCTTCCCTGTATTACTGGAAAATTTGAGTTGTATTTGGCCACTGTCTTCAATTTCTGGTTGTAATATGGCAGAGTGATTAATTTGTCATTTATCACAAACAATTCAGGAATCCCTTTCTTGTGTAGTACCTCAAACTTGTTGAAGAATATTTGTACCCCTATGTCCATGACCCGATATTTCACCTCCAACTGCAACATTAGGTTTTTCTTGGTCAAAACCTTCTTGATTTCCAAGATGGTTTCAGTTCCGTCCTCTATCTCCAACTCTTCTAACTATTGCTTGTTCTTGGAGTTTAGAAATCTGATTAATCTGTGGCCTCTGTTGGATTTTCTCCCAATTCTTCTTTAATGACTTCAATAGATCCTCTGGCCTTCTAGATTAATTCATGCTGCTAAAAAATGATCTGAACATAGGGCCAAATATTTGTCATGGATCTGTTAATATCTGTCCATATGTTTTCCTTTGCTTGGGATAAGGTGTTTTCCATGGTTGTTTCTTTCCCCAATTGCTGCAGTTGTTGGATGAGCCTCTGAGACTTGTGCATTTGTGTCTGATGAGAAGCCTGTAACATTTATTTGAGTTCTTGTAATGTCTTTATCTCTTCCTGTAACTTTTTAATTTCTTCCCCTTGTATGGACATATCTTCCATAGATTTTACTAGTTTATCAGAGGCATCTGAGATTTGTACTAGGATTGTTGCTGGTGTAGACACTTCTGTTGTTCTGATCCTTGTCAGAGGCACTGCATCTAGTGGAATCATGGCTAACTGCACATTTTTCTCTTTTTCTTTTATCATCTTGTCCACCTCTTCTTCCATTTCCCTTATTTGTGCATTTTGCTCCATGATTAATTTTAGCATCTTGTCTTTTTGGATTTATATCTCAACCACTTATTTAGTTTGTGAGTCTTATGTTGCTGGAAGCTTCAGTTGTTTCCTGAGTGATGCTATATCAACATTCTTTTTCTTTATCAATTCCTCTACTGCTTTGACATTTGTTGGATCATATCCAATCTTGAGAACCAACTCTTCCAACGATTTTATTTTGTTATCTTTGTCCAAAGAAGAGATTTTCTCAAGCTTTAATTGACTGGATATTATTCAGGTATACCTGCAATTTAGAAGAAGTCATTGAGGTATTTTTCAGAGTTGAAAAGATAATTTATCATGTTTGTCTATGCATATCCATCTGGTCCACAGGATGGACATCTTTTATATCAAACTCAAAAGTAGTCTTCTTGTAATCTGCAGCTGTCTTTGGATGGGGAACTTGTGCTTGTAAGAATGCCATTTGCATTCCTCCTCTTTCTATGTCAAAAGCTGACAATAGTCTGTGTTGAGAAGTATATGTCTGCTTCTAGAATTGAGTATAAGTGTTGTTGTTCAACAATTCATTCCTTTTCTTTATTTCCTTATGTTTGTCGAAAATATTTGACACCTTTTGTCCATGGACTTATTCATCTGTTAGAGTTGTTTCTGGATTTATTTGAGATGTTGGTGATGATGGAGAACCTGTAAACATACTATCTGATTAGGTTGAAGAATGTGGTCCCTCCAAAACTTTGGTGGATTGCATTTCTCCCTCTTTTAGCAAATTTCATGTGTGACTGTTTTTAGTTCTCTTTTTGTATACTTGAAAATCTTCAACTGATACCTTTGTGACCGAAGGAGAAACTTCATTCTTTGATCTTTTCTCTACTTGCTTTTGAGGTGTAGTAGTCTGTGAAGTGGTTACATAGATAGGTTGTTCCTCTAGTTCTTGCAATGTGTTTTCTTGCCATTATGCTTGATTCATACATTCTCAATTTCTGGCCTTTGGGTGTGCACATAGGGAGTGGTCTTTTTCTTGACCCTCAGCTCATAAATGATGTCAAAAGGGTCATATGCCCAAGTGAAACTCAAAGTAAACTTCATTTTTTTCAAAAGGCTATTTGCTTCTTCTCCTGCTGATCTGTTGTTGCAAATGAATGGTCCAATCTGAGTTTTGATTATGAGTTGGGATTTCTTCTTTTTTGCAACAAAATGAATCTCATATGAATTTACCATTTGCCTTATATACTACAGTGAAAAAATCCTCATTGGGAGGTATATAGGCAATTTGTAAGGAGGAAGCTCACACCTATATACCTTGATCTCTGTATAGTTCATGTATAAATACCAATCAACTGTCTTGGATTGATCAGATAGGTGTAAGACCTTCTGAATTTCTTCACGAACCCTTGCCTTTATGTTGTTGTTCAACAAAAAAATAGTTGGATGAATGAATTGGTCAATGGAATCTTTAAATATGTACTATGTTGAGTTCTTCATCACCAACGAGGTCCATGATGTAACTGACTATGGGATTCCTTCCTTATTTAACTTCTGAAGTGCACAAGGAAACCTATCTGATTGATAAAATAGAAACATATAAACCAGAATTGAAGTGAACATCCCTTCAGTTGGAAACTTGAAGAATTGATCATGAATACTTTCAGCCAGAAATTGACTGAAATTGAACTGAACGAAAACCTTTTCCTCTGTAGAAAATATGGACAAAAAACCCAGAATGGGTTCATCTACCCATTCATCAAAGTAATAACCTAACATGTATGATAACATGGATATGATTTGGTTTGCTTTCACTATGAAAATTGAAGATGGGTAAGGTGGGTTTTTCTTGGGCAATTGGGCATCTTCAGGGAGAAAGATCTAAAAGATCTAGGCTCTTTGGGGAAAATTTAACTTCTGGTATAAATCATTTAGGGATTTAACAAAGAACAGAGTGGTTAAGTCATTTCTAGGGATTTGTAACATTTGGTCGATGGATTCAGAGGTAATTGTGAACACTATTTCACCATTGGGAGAGGCAATGGCTCTTTGGCCAGGAAAGTAATTGGCTTGGCATCCGAGGGAAAATTTTGGGAAATGATAAGTCTAAGGAAACATAAATAGGGGAAAATTGGACTCCCAGAGTTCAATTTCATTGCTCTGGTCAAGGAAAATCTCTTTCAACTAGGAGTGAAATTCAAAGAAATCAAATTTGCACCTTGGCTTTGTAACTTTGTAGTCCCTGTCTTCTAGAGGGATGCGGTCTAGGTTGACGAGGGGGCAGGAACATTGGGTTCTCAAATGTGTCGGCAGGCTTGAACTTGGGATCCATAATTGATAGAATGAACAGTAAAGGATGGGGATATTGTAATTACCGGAAAAGAGATTCTCCTGTTGACAGTGAGAGATGGTGGAGGCAGTTTGACATCTTATCTTGGCGCGGTCTTCACAGTGTCTTACTTGAAAAACAATGTAACAAGATGAAAACAAGGGGTTTTAATATGTACAGTGGATACTTGTTATGGTGTGAGGTCATTACAGGACAAGTAACGATCATGGGGAAAGCTTTAATTGGCTAACGTGTATGAAGTTTGAGACAGGTGGCATGTAGGGATAGGATAGCAGTGGTGGGTAGAGTGAGCAGTACTGTGCTTTGGTTTGGCGGATTTCGGAGGGGGGGGGTCGACGGTAAGTGGAAATAGGAGGGGGGTACAAAATGCTGAGGATGTGCCACGTTGTGTGGGAAGAACATCGGGAAATACCAATTTTCGGAACCCCCCCGTCGATAAAGGTAGGTAGGTCTGGTGGGGGATGAAAATGGCTGAGGGTCATTGATCGAGGAAAATTTGATGCCGCCAGGGGAGATTTGCGCAAAGGATATGCGCTACAAGACAAAACGTCTTGTCCACTTCCAAACTTAGGATAAAAACATGTGCCATAAATCACAAATATTGCTTTTTGAAACCTTTACATTGCAATTTATTTCCCTATGCTAAAATAACCAAATTTAATCAGCTTAGGGTGCATGTTGAAATGTAAACCCTTTTCAATTTTCTTTGAGATAATCACCTAACCTATCTTCTAACATATGCATCTAACTCATTAATCCAACTTAAACTGTTGGATTAATTTATTCCTCTAACCTACCTACTTTGGTCAAGATTAGACAGTTTGACCAAATTTATTCTCTAACCAAATAACAACAAATTTAAAATGTTTGATCATGATTAGACTTTATGATTCAAAATTATTTAATTTTGATGGTGTGTTCTTGTTTTTTCTCTTTTTTTATTTTTCTTTTCTTTTTTACTATTTTTTTTTTATCTTTTTCTTTTTCTTTTGGAAATCATTTGCAGAATGAAATATTATTTACAATATAAAATAACTGGAGGAAGAAAATTCAATCACGGGGTGATACTTATAAAATATAGGAATCTAACAGTGGCTGCACTTGGGGATGGTGATCTCCCTATGAGGTACCAAGAACTAGTGATTGGTCACCTTGAACCATCTCTCCAGTATTTTATGCATATGATTTGTTTTATTTTAGGTGTAAACCTGGTGACAACTGATCAAGAGCTTAGGGACTTCTCTCTGGGCTTCAACTTCTAATATGAGTCACCCATTCATGACTTTAAAAAGTAAAATGGTATTTACATTGAACTTGGGTGAGATATTATTTTATTCCAATGAAAAGTAATGCTTGAGCATTCTTCCATTGACAGGTCCACCTAGCAGACTCCTCCATCCATATTCTTGATCAAGAATGCATTGTTTCCTCTGTAAGCATGGATTATGTAAGGACCTCTCCATAAATTATCAAATTTTCCATGCTTACCTTTCTCTTCTTTCCTGAAATCCCATTTCAGTACTTTGTCTCCTATTTGGAAATCATCAGCCTTGGTTATTCTATCATATTTCTTCTTAATTTTTTCTTGGATCACTTGAGTTTTGTTGTAAACATCTTCTTTGGACTGCTGAAGCTGTATGGTTTGATTAATTCTCCTTTGGATGTCATTTGGTTCTGCCTTTGCTTCCTGCAGTATTTTCATGACAGGGACACCTATAGAAGTGGGAAAAACAACATCCATTCCATAAACCAACTAGTATGGGGACATGCCAATTGATATCTTAGTAGTAAGTCTGTCTGCCCATAATGCATTGAACAACTTGTTGTGCCATGACTTCTTGTTATCCTGCAACAAAGTTTTGATGATGTTGACCAGACTTTTATTGGAAGACTCTGCTAATCCATTCCCCTGAGGGTAATAGGTAGTAGTGTGTCCTAAAGTAATTTGGTATTTGATGAAAAACTCCACCATCTTCTTTATTTGAATTCTGCTACATTGTTAGTGATGATCTTCCTAGGACATCTAAATCTTGAAAGAATGTTAGTTTCTAAAAAATTAATAATCACAACATCAGTGGCTTGCCTTGTAGGTACAACTTCAATCCACTTGGTAAAATAGTCAGTGGCTGTGAGGATCCATTTGTGTTGACTTGATGATGGTGGATGTATTTATCCAATGAAATCCAAACCCCACTATTGAAAAGGGGTTTCAACTGATATTGGTTTCAAGGGTAAAGGCAACAATTTCCTTTCTCCTTCAAATATTTGACATTTGTGACATGAGGTCACTTTTCTATGGACATCTACAAATTAGGTTGGCCAGTAAAAACTAGCTCTTAGAATTTTTTTGGCAGTGGTCTTCCAGTTTAAGTGTCCACCACAATCTCCTTCATGAAATTCCTGCAAAGATTTATCTGCCTCATCTTTCAATAAATTGTTTAGTAAAATCCCTCTAGAATCCTTCCAATATAAATTTCCATTCAAA
The DNA here is from genome assembly GCA_010110895.2 of Picea sitchensis. Taxonomy (NCBI): domain Eukaryota; kingdom Viridiplantae; phylum Streptophyta; class Pinopsida; order Pinales; family Pinaceae; genus Picea; species Picea sitchensis. Next base: position 82,365 of record SNQJ01S0016895.1, read on the forward strand.
ATACAATATTTCATACCTTTGAGTTTAAGAAATCTAGCTTTAGTCTTGGTTAAACCAGGGGGAGCTTGTAAATAATGTAAGACAAAAATTAGGTCTGCATGCCAGGGAGAGGTTGAAAAATCCTCTGTAACTTGTGGAGTCGCCTGCTCTTCTTGTTCATCCATTGCAGCTATAAATTTGTTGATTATTTGGGTTGGTTGTCATTGATGGAAACCCTTGAAGAAAGTCCGGTAATGAATTTCGTTAGCACAAAGTTTTGGGTAATGGAACCACGTTTGTTTGATGGATAAAGGTATGAGTTTTGATATATTTGTAGGAAAGACTATTATATATGGATAGTACATGTCATGCCATTTCCAGTCGTATGTGAAACATCACATAACTCGTCACAGTTAGAGAGTTATGGCCATGTGAAGTTGGAGAACCCTCATGAGTCATCTAGAATCCCCAAAAGGTCAAAGTAGTCAAAGTGGTTGCAAAGAAGAAATTATTTAAATAATAAAGTGAAGTGATTAGTGTAATATAAGTCAAAGTGGATACAAAATAAATTATTTAAATAATAATTTAATGGAGAAATTACTAAGTGGACAAGTGGTTAGAAGTGGGTTAGCCCTAAAATAAGGAAAGTGGGTTAAGATGGCTAGAAGGTAATTTAAATAATAACGTGAAGTGATGAGTGTACTATAAGTCACAGTGGATGCAAAAGAAATTATTTAAATAATAAAGTTAATGGAGAAATTACTAAGTGTACAAGTGGTTAGAAGTGTGTTAGCCCTAAAATAAGGAAAGCAAGTTAAGATGGTTAAAAGGTAACCCTTTGAGGAAGCTACATGAAAGTATAAATAAGAGGCAAGACTCTCTCATTTTAATCACACTTGAGCATATTGAATATCTGCAAGTGACCGAGGTAACCAAAGGATATATAAGACAAATTTTAGAGGGAAGGTGAAGTAAAGAAGGTCGATAAATTATTTTGATGATGCTTTCTAAGGTATGTTATTTATAGGTCATCTCACCATTTTCACAATAAAGTTTTTTCTAGAATGATTCAGACCGTGAAATTGGGAGGTCATTGAGGACACATATCCAAGTAGTTGTGATAAACATTTCAGCTTGTGGGTCTTTGTATTTTTGGAGTTACACTCCGTGGAAAATAGGGTTTGTGGCTTGTACTGAAACTAGTCTAAAACATGTGTTTCAGGTAAAAATGTCATAACGTCTTCATACCAGATCCAAATTTAGTAAGAAAAAATGGATTCATACCGTGAGATCCAAATTTAGTAAGAAAAATGGATTGGTTAGAGTACATTACCATTTTCATATCCATACAACAAATACTCCATGCGGGCATGCTCTACAAGTTCTCTCTAGAATGCTCGTAAAATTCAACAAGGTATGCCATTTTGCTATAACTCTTTTCTCGAGAGGTTCCAAGTAGTGAAACCGAGAAGAATTGCACAAATACAATCAAGAACATTGTGTACTATCAAGATATTCATTCATTACAAAAATATAAGCTATGATTATTTCAAGTTAGGGTTGTTGACTAATCCAAAATTAGTCATGTGAGACTAAAGTAAAGTTTGATGAAAATGCTAGCCCCTTGTTGTTAGTTAATGAAGGTTTGCGTGTATGTGATCACATACACCAAGTCTATTACGAGTTGCCAAATCAGGATATTTTGCTGATGAAATTTATGAGGGATTTTGTTTTAGGTACATGTTGGGTACATGGTTGAGACAAGTAGTTGATGAGTTGGCACATGTACATGAGGTGTATAGTTGATGATGTTGCGCCATCTTGATGAGTCATAGTTTCTATGTGTATTTGATGCATGATTGGTACATATTTGGTGCATGGTTGATGCAATCTTTGATGGTACAGGTTGAGGTATAGGTTGGTTCATGGTTGATGCACTTGTTTATGGTACATGTTGATTATAGGTTGTCTGGACAGGTTATTGTGAGAGGTTATTTGTACAAGTTTGGTGCATGGTTGATGCATTTTTTTATGATACATGTTGATGTATGGTACATGTTGGCACATGTTATTGGTACAAGTTGGTACAGGTTGATTACATGCTGATTGGTACAAGTTTACATCAGTATATCTCACAGTGATAGTGTGACAGTGGTTCCATCATTCTACTTCTACGTCAGGGTGGTTGGACGGGTAAATGACATGTGGTTGTAGCCACCTTTCGGTTGTAGCCATAGAACATAGGGGTTTTTAGCCTCCTTCTGGTTATAGCCAACGAATTGGGGAGTTAGAGCTTCCCTCAGGTTGTAGCCTAAGAAACTAGGGGGTTGTAGCCTCCTTTTGGTTGTAGCCAAAGAATTGGGGAGTTGGAGCTTCCTTTCAGTTGTAGCCTGAGAAACTAGGGGGTTGGAGCCTCCTTCCAGTTGCAACTAGAAAACAAAGGAAGTTGGTTCTTCCAATGAATGTAATTCTTAAAGAGATATAAGAAAAAACGTTCCGTGGTTTTCTCCTGCTTTGGGTTTCCATGTAAAAACACTGGTGTAATGTGTATGCGTATGATTTTTCATTTGTTCATTATTTATTTAATCTGCAACTATTGGATGATAATGCTACATTAATATAACACTTGCATTTTATGGTTAAAAAGGATTAAATTTCTCTATTACTGATTCACCCCCCCTCTCAGTAATCCAACAATTCGTATCAGAGCAGGTTCCTTCATGAAACAGTTTAACCACTGGAAGGAGATCATGGATTATTATGAGAATGGAGTACCATTGTTTAATGGTCAGAATGGTTTAAAATATGAATTATGGAGTGGACGGACGAAATTATTTTTACAGCATAGGGGTATTATATTTGGCTATCAATCGTTACAAGATATGACAATTCAAAAAGGGAAAATATTACAGCTAAGAAGGAATTGAAGAAGAATAAAAAAATAACAATGGATTTCATTTGGGAAGGAATACCTAATCCGGTAAGAGAAAAGGTTGGTAAATGTTCATCAACCAAAGAACTTTTGGATAAGTTACATGACATATATTCTTCACCCATCACAAATTTAGAAAATGCCATAGAAGATGTAGGTACATATCAAGAAGAAATATGTTCACCATGTCAAATAGATTAAGAAGATGAAGATTACATAATCATCAGAGGTATGTAGTTTTTCTTTTTTTGTGAAAAATGCGGAAATCTTGAAATAGAATGCCATGAAGGAAATGAGACAAAAAAACTAATTGAAAAGGAAGAAAATTATGAAGCAGAATTGATTAGTGCTTTAGATGAACTAAGAAAACAAAGAGAAGAAAACAAGTCACTCAAGAAAGAGTTGATGAAACAAAAGGAAAGTGTTCACATTTTTGAAGAATCCCAATAGGTAATCGAGAACTTAAGAACTCAACTAGAATAAGCCAGAAAGATCAAAGAAAATATTGAATATCAAAAGAAGTATTTGGAAGCCAACATAGCAACACAGAAGGAAGGAACATAAATGAGAGAGAATATATTGATAGATCACCTTAAGGAAATAACTAATGATCTAAACTAGCTTGAGGTAGAGTTTGGTCAAGAAGAGAAAGGACTTGAAGAAGAAATAATCACATTAAAAATCCAGCTTGAACAAGCGAAAAGAACAGAAGAAGTCATGATCCAAATTTTATGAGTAGAACGAAATGAATACAGATTATTAATAGGTGATTAACACAAAATAACAGAGATACAATAAAACTGGTTTTCTATTCAATAAAGAAATAAGCTGGAAACTGTAAAATGCAACAGAAACAAGCTTGTTGGAATGGTGGAGGCTTATCTCTGAGAAGAGATGTGACAACTGTGCTCATTCACAAGAAGATCATTACAATGAGGCTCTCAAGGCCTTTTTACAATAAACAAGAGTTTCCTAAACATCCAAAAACCTAACCCTAGGAGATGAAGCGCCAAAAGTCATGTGGGCCCCGTTTGGGTAAGTCACTACATCAACTTCCCGAGGTCATAACTTTTGCATACGATCTTCATTTTAGGCATATGACAGCCCATTGGAAAGATCTATATGAGCACTACAACAGTTGCACAAAATTTCATGATGAAATTTTTCGACTGCAACATACCCCAAAAAAACATCGTTTAGGGACTCAAGGCCTCAAAACGACTTCGGAAGTTCAGGACCCGAAAAAATGCTAAAAATAGTAAATTATCAAAATTGCTAGAAAGTTGTTTTGAGCCAATTGGAAAAGGTGGGTGGCCATCGATACCCACTTGGATCAAGTCATGAAGTCTCAGATAATGAAGAAATAAGAAGAGGTTGAGAATATTGAAGAAGAAGTTGTCACATTGAGAAGTAAAATCGTCAATATTAACAAGAACATTGAAGAGACAGAAACATCCACATCAATTATAAAGAATGAAGAGAAGCACTCTAGGTTGCTAGAAAAGAAGAATGAAGAAAATAGAAAGAGTTATGAATAAGTACTCAAAGGAAGGAATCATGGTCAACCAGAATCTAAGAAAACTATTGAAGATACATCTTCAAGAAGACCATCCATATTCAAGCCACAAAGAAGCTTCAATCATGATCATGATAAATCAAGACATAAATTCAGAAGTACTACACCACAAAGAAGATCATTCACTCCCAGATATTTAAATTTCTTTTATGGTCATTGTTTCTATTGTACTAATTTTGGACACAAGGTTGCAGATTGCAGGGATTGTAAAATAAATGTTCAAGAAAGAAATGCCTATGTGGCCCCACGTAACATTGAATGTTACAAATGTCATAACTATGGACACATAGCTAGTGATTTTAGAAGAATGATCTATACTTCCATGAAAGAGAACACTGATATCATATATAAGAAAGTATGGATAAGAAAACACGAAGAACATGTGAACAAATACCAGGTACCAGAGATCACAAGATTGACAATAAAATGAGATGAATAAAATTCTATAGAGAAAAAGAAAGATGTTAGATGCATAAATCTTTGGAAAATAACTGGAATAAAATAAGGAACATGTTCAAGAGATTATACTTTCATGAATTGTAGTGAAAGATGAATCCACTGACAGAAAAAAGAAGTCAGAGCTCAAAGAGATGATGAATCTACCAATGAAGATGATGACGAATATGCATCAGAGCATGAATTGTTCTGAGCCATCCGACTTAGAGACTCATAGGTAATATGAATATTAGATAGGGGGAGTCTATGCGATAGCTGTGACAAACCAAAGAACCATCCTTCGAGCATCTTGTAGAGTTTGAGTAGACAAATTCAGTGCATTCAGTTAGCAGAAGTACAATATGATAGATTAATCAGTTGTAGTAGTACTTCATGATAGTATAGTGATATATGAGTCAAAATTATGGACAATTGTGTAGTAGAGTCTTGAACAATATGGGCAGATATGGATGTGAAATCATCTTTTCTGAACGAGGAACTTGAAGAAGAAGTATACATTGAACAACTGGTTCCTAGAGCATGGTACTCTAGACTAGATAAATATCTACAACATATAGGGTTGAGAAAAGGAAGTGCAGATAACAACCTCTACATCAAGGTAACTCAAGATGGTATTTTATTAATTTAAGTTTATATTTTTGGAAGTATTGATGGCAGGTTAAGCCATAAATTTTCAAAGGATATGCAGAATGAATTTGAAATGTCATTACTTGGAGAACTATCCTTCTTTCTGGGTTTTCAGATACGTCAAAGCAACCAAGTAATTTTTATTCTCAAACTAATTATATCAGAAAAATGCTAAAGAGGTTCAAAATAGAAGATTGCAACCAGTTACCAGTCCTATGCACCATAAAGAGGACAGTTCAGGTTGGGGGATTAGTTTCAGGAAGAGTTCAGTTAGGGGGAGTATCCCCAAGGATATTTCAGTTAGGGGGAGAATCTTCGGATGGAAAGATACATTTTCCATTGATGACAAAGGGGGAGATATTTATCAGATGAAAAGGTAAATGCTTGGAGAAAGAGAATAGAGGCATGGTTCCAGGGGGAGCGATGGTCACAGGGGAGCATAAGTGATATAACTTCAGTATAACATCAGAGTGTTGCCATCAATGCCAAAGGGGGATATTTTTTATTATTTGGGTTGGTTGTCATTGATGTGAACCTTTCAAGAAAGTCCGGTAGTGAATTCCGATAGCACAAAGGTTTGGGTAATGGACCCAAGTTTGTTTGATAGATAATGGTATGAATTTTGATATATTTGTAGGAAATACTATTCTATATGGATAGTACATGTCATGCCATTTCCAGTGGTATGTGGAACTTTTCATAACTCCTCACGGTTAGAGAGTTATGGCCATGTGAAGTTGGAGAATCCTCATGAGCCATCTAGAAGCCCCAAAAGGTCAAAGTAGTCAAAGTGGTTGCAAAGAAGAAATTATTTAAATAATAAAGTGAAGTGATGAGTGTACTATAATTCAAAGTGGATACAAAATAAATTATTTAAATAATAAA
>SNQJ01S0016895.1:103348-115009 GCA_010110895.2 Picea sitchensis
TGGACCCCGCACGTATATCAGAGAGCTATAGCACAGGGAAAACCCTTGTTTGTAGAACCCTTGAATACCTAACCCCTGGGGACAGAAACAAAAATTAAAACAGATAGGATCTATTTCTGCGCAACTGTGTTCGAGTTTCCAAATCACTACACATTTCTTCCTGGTTAAGAATTTGGGCATTTCATCACTGCAGTATTCTTCAGACCGGAGTATAACTTCGTAGTTGTAAAAAAAAAAAAAGTCTGGAAATTTTTGCACCATTATTTGAGACTTATTCCATTGGATTTATCTCTTCTTCCTTATCACATTTATACCTATCATTTTTTAGCAATTTGTTTTACCCCACCTACCCCTCTTCAGTTCCCTCATCATCATGGTCCATACCCATAGCCAAGACTTGGAAGCTTGCTTAAATACCTTGCAATCTAATTTCAGAGAGACCCAAAAATAAGTGAGACAACTCAATGCCAATATTTCCACCATCAATAAAAACATCCATTCCTCCATCACTGCCTCAATCGCAGAACTCAAAGAAGACCTCAAAAAAGACATGACTACCCATATTGAATCCGTCGCTTCGATGATCTGCACCAAGATACATATCCCTACAGATCCCCCTTTATCTGACCCACCTTTGCATACCGAAGCTGAAACTTCCTCTCATTCCTGTAATTTTCAGCCCCATCACTTTCAGCATGACCTATGCCTTCCGCGGGTGGATGTGACCAAATTTGATGGTTTGGATCCCATTGGTTGGGTAACTCAAATGGAAAATTATTTCTCTTTGTACGGAATTACAAATGACTTAGACAAACTCTGGTATGGTGTTCTCCATCTAGATCAAGAACATTGGCAATGGAGAAAAACTGACCGTCAAGGGTATGTTGCTTGGACACACTTTGTGGCAGATATTTATGAACGTTTTGACACTGACACCAACCATTTAGGCCGTTTGACAAAGTTGAAACAATTTGGCACAGTGGAATACTTTATAGATTCTTTTGAGCGAATGGATTTTCGTACAGAGGGCATGTTTGATGCTTTTTTTCGAGAATGTTTTATCAGTGGTCTCAAGGATGAGATTCGTGCCCATGTCCTCATGGCTCAGCCTTAGATTTGGGTGGAGGCTACTAAACAAGATAAGGAAGAACAACATGTTGTCTCTTCTAAAAAACATAAACCCTCCTTTATTCCTCGCACTAAACCAGTAAATCCCACTCCTCCTTCTACTCCACTAAAGATCCAAAAATTGACCAGGGCCGAAATGGATGAACGCCAACTCAAAGGCCTTTGTTATAATTGTGATGACAAATATTTTCCAGGACACAAATGTAAGGAACAAAATATTTTTATGGCCATATCGGAGGATGTTTTAGAAGAGGATGTTGAAGCTCCCCTTGTGTCTGAGTCACCTGAACCCACCGACATTACCCCTCCCTCGGACCCTCTCGAAGTAGAACCGATCATTTCCCTAAATTCTCTCACGTGCTTCTCTACTCCCCAAACCCTCAAACTAATTGGATACATCAAGCATAGGAAGGTCATCATTCTTGTTGATAGTGGCAACACCCATAATTTTATTCATCACCACATTGCCCAAGCAACTAATTGTTATATATGTGCAATCAATAATTTCCAAATCATGATTGCCAATGGCAGGTCCATGAAATATGGAGGGCGTTTTGAAAATGTGTGTCTCCAAATTGGTGCCTACCACTTGAAATATTATATGTTTTCTATCAACATGGGTGGTTGTGACATTGTGTTGGGTGCAGATTGGCTAAGGAATTTGGGTCCCATTCTCATGGATTTTAAGGAATTAACCATGCAATTCGACCAGGAGGGCCAACAATATAAGTTCTAAGGCATCACTGTTGGTTCCCCTGAGATCATTAGTTCCCATCGCATGGAAAAGCTGCTCAAAAAAGGTCATTGGGGCGTTATTTCCCAACTCCATGCCATACAAGCAAATGAGACACCCTCTGTGCTGCAGGACCTCCAATCCATCCTCTCTAAACATCAAGTGGTTTTTTCCACTCCTCATGGACTCCCTCCTTCCCGTGGTGTTCATGATCATTCCATTCTCCTTGTCCCAGGAAGCCTTCCTCCCAACATCTGTCCCTATCGTCATTCATTTTCCCAAAAAAATGAAATTGAGAAAATGGTTCAAGAACTGCTTAATGCAGGTGTTATCCGCCCTAGTATGAGCCCCTACTCTTCTCCTATGATCATGGTCATGAAGAAATAAGGCTCTTGGTGCATGTTTCCTAATTTGCGCCCTCAACAAACTCACCATTAAAGACAAATTTTCCATTCCTGTCATTGATGACCTCTTGTATGAATTGAGTGGCGCCCAGTTCTTTACTAAACTTGATCTTCATTCTAGCTACCACCAGATTCATATGAAAGAGGAAAACATTCCTAAGACTACCTTTATAACTCATGAGGGCCACTATGAGTTTTTGGTCATGCCCTTTGGTTTGTGTAATGCTCCCTCCACTTTCCAAAGCCTCATAAATCATGTTTTCTGTCCTTTTCTCCGTCATTTTGTATTAGTTTTCTTTGATGATATCCTCATCTATAACAAAACCTGGACAAACAATCTTTCTCATCTGGATCGAGTTCTCCATCTACTCTCTCCACACCAACTTTTCCTGAAACAATCTAAATGTGCTTTTGGCGCCTTAGAAATCGAGTACTTGGGTCATCTTTTTGGCAAGCACAACATCAGGGTGGATCCTAAAAATATTGAATCTATGCAAGACTGGCCTCACCCAAAGGCTCTCAAAATATTGCGTGGATTTTTGGGCTTAACAGGTTATTATTGCAAGTTTGTTAAGAATTTTGGAAATATTGCGGCTCCTCTCACTGCATTACTTAAAAATAATTCTTTCACCTGGACTCCAACAACTGCTCAGGATTTTCAAACCTTGAAGATGGCCATGTGCACCACTCCAGTCCTGGCACTTCCTGATTTCACAAAGACCTTTTTCCTGGAATGTGATGCTCCAGGGAAAGGAATTGGCACTATCCTTATGCAATAGGGTCGACCTTTGGCCTTTTCCAGTAGACAACTGTTTGAACAAAATTTGGGCAAATCAATCTATGAAAAGGAAATGTTGTCTATTCTTCATGCCGTTTATCTTTGATGCCCTTATCTATTGGGGAAACACTTCCAAATTAAGACAGATCACCAAAGCCTCAAGTATTTTCTGGAAAAACGCATTTCCTCCCCAGAGCAACAAAAATGGGTGACTAAGATATTTGGATATGATTATGAGATCATTTACAAGAAAGGAAAAGTCAACGTGGTTGCGGATGCACTTTCCCAAAAATATGAAGATGAAGGGTCCCTTTTTTCTCTCTCCTTCATTATACCAAATTGGCTCCAAGCCGTTTTCCAGGAATGGGTACACGCTCCCAAAAGTTCGCATCTGATACAACAATTGCAATCCAATTATCCAGTTTCCCCAAGGTACTCTTGGCTCCATGATGAGATTCGATACAAAGGCCATTTGTATTTAAGTACACAGTCAAAACTGAAATCCATGGTACTTTCTGAGCTTCATGCTACACCCACAACTGGGCACTCAGGGTTTACCAAAACCTATGACAGGGTCAAATGTTTTTTTTTCTGGGATGGTATGAAACAAGACGCTCGTAATTTTGTGGCTGAATGTGATGTGTGTCAACACAACAAGGGTGAAACAATCAAATCTCCTGGTACACTACAACCGCTTCCGATTCCACCTGCTATTTGGAGGGATATCTCTATGGATTTTACTGTAGGCTTACCTAAATCGGGAAATAAATCAATCATCATGGTGGTCATTGATCGCCTTTCCAAGTATGCTCATTTTTGTGCTCTTCAACACCCATTTACTGCAACCATTGTGGCTCAAATTTTCATGGATCAAGTCTTCAATATTCATGGCATGACGCATTCTATTGTTTATGATCACGACCCAACTTTCACTAGCAATTTTTGGCAGAATTGTTCAAGCTACAAGGCACCCAATTGCATCTCAGCACAACTTATCATCCCTGGACTGATGGTCAAATTGAAGTTGTCAACAAGTGTTTGGAAACATATTTGAGGTGTTTTGCATCGAAAAATAAAAACCAGTGGGCTCAATGGTTACCACTAGCTGAATGGTGGTACAACACTTCATACCATACAACTACCAGCATGACTCCTTTTGAAGTAGCATATGGACAAAATCCATCTTCAGTTCTCTCATATTTACCAAGTGTTTTGAAGGTCCAGGTGGTTGACCAAATGCTTACATTTCGAGAAGTTATTCTCCATACCCTAAAAGAGAATTTGGTCATGGACCAGAATCGTATGAAGCAACAAGTAGATCAAGGTCGCTTTGAAAATCAATTTGCAGAAGGGGATCAGGTGTTTCTTCGACTACAACCTTAAAAGAAAATTTTCCTCAAGGCCGACCATTGTCAGAAACTGGCGCCCAAATTTTATGGTCCTTATATCGTTCTCAAGCCTGTGGGACAGGTGGTATATCAGTTATATTTGCCCAGTCATTCTAAGCTACATCTTGTTTTTCATTTTTCCTGCTTAAAGAAGGTGATTGGAACTAATTTCCAAACTCAAACCAACATTCCCAAGTTGGACGAATAAGGCTCCATTTGGCTACAACCAAAAGCATTTTTGGACCAGCGTGAGCATCCCCTGCATCAGTGAACCATCAAGGAAGCGTTAGTCCAGTGGAAAGATACAACCCCAACAGATGCTACTTGGGAACCAACTACCATTCTGCAACAATTTCCACATCTCAAGCCTTAAAGACAAGGTTTTTTTTAAGGAGGAGGACATGTTAGGGACCTAACCCCTCATGTAGGTAGAATAACACATTTCAATGTAATAAAGATCAATATTAATAAGGCCTAGCAATAAGGAAGAATAAGTCGAATGTAAGAAGACCTAATAGAAGCTTCTGCTTCTAGAAGGATCTTCCTCTAGATGGTTCTTTTGACATACATATTTAGTATAAATAGGAGTCGAGGGTATGAGAACTATTGTCTTGAATATTATTGTAATAGAGCTCTACTCGACTGGAGGTTTCCCCCTTGAAGAGGCAAGCGAACATTTCTCTCAGTAATTGAAGTGCTCTTTGTGGTGTTATTCTGTTATCATCTCAATATTATTGTGGCGTTGTTATGGTTATATTGTTGTTCATCTACCATTTCTAACATTGTATTTTTGTTCTGCATACTTTTTATATCTGGAATATTACAGTTTCTCAACAACATCCTTTTGTGAAGTATCTTTGGGTTGGTTGGTAGAGGGAACATCATTTTGAGTTGTTTTTTAGACAAAATCAGAGGTTCTTTTGGTCGGAAATTATGTATTCTTTTTAGGCGGAATATCAAGAATTTTCTTGGCAGATGTGTCAGCTATCTTTTTAACATTAGAAGTTTTATTAGTAGGATTATCAGTTGACTTATTATTTCTCAGGTTATACTTCCTATGAACTTCCATAATTGCATTTTCAAAAGCTTGGTTATCTGATTCTTCCTCATCAATTTCAGTTTGTGAAAGAAGGAAAATATCTTGTTCTTCTTGAGTGAGAAAAATAGAATCATTATCATTTATTCCCATCAAATTAATGTGAACATCATCAATACCCTCAATTGTTTCTTCCCCTTCATCAACATGATTTTCTTGAAAATGAGGCCTAATCTGTTGATCTGGGCCTTTTTGTTCTCTTTGTCTGATTTGGGGTTGATTTCTCCTAAAATTAGGATTTCTGATTTGGGGACCAGGTTGATTTTCTCTAGGAGGAGTCCTATAAAAAATCTCTAATATGTCCATCATTCTTTCCATAGTTATAACTAAAGAGTCTAGTTTAGCATCATAGGAAAAGGTAGAAGGTTCTTCTTTTATAGTTACTCTCTTTTCTATTCTTTGTCTGGCCCTCTTAGCTAACATATTTTCCTCTACACTCACAACATCTCTCTGCAACTCTTCTAAGGTTGCATAGTTTCTTTCTCTCAATTGATAAGACATGTAAGCATCAAAACCATCAGGAAATTTAATGAAAGATAAACCTTGTGGGGGTTTAATGTTTGTTGGAATTGCATTATAAATGTTATTAAATCTGGTGCAATAATCCTGCACACTTTCTCCAGGAGATCTTTTGATACTTTCATATTCAGATAGAATTTGAAGTGGATTTTTCTTAACTTCCCATTTGTTCAAGAAATATTGGTGAAAGGCAGTAATATCATTTAGACTAGAAATTGGTAAGGCTTTGAACCATTTCCTGACTTGTCCATTCAAGATTTGGGCAAACAATCTCATTTTGACATCTTTCTTATCTACTTCTTGCAGGTCAAAAAAGTCATTCATCTTATCTACATGTTGTTGTGTGGTCATAGTTCCAGTTCCATCAAACTGAGGAATCCTAGTTTGATATTCTTGTGGCATATTATGTAAAGGAGCAACCAAAATGAGGGGATCATATCTTGTAGCCATGATTGGTATAGGAGGATGAATAACATATGAGCTTGTGGAATATGTAGATGTAGAGAATCCTATGATAGGTTGGATCACTTTCTGTGAAGTTGTTGGAGAAGTAGTGGAAAAAATAGAAGAAACAAGATTGGTAGATATAGGATGGATCGATTGAGGATTAATAGATGATGCAGAAATGGTTAGGGTAGAAAGCTCAACAAACTGTTGAATGTAGGCTTCATGCAAAGCTTGATTAAAGTCTGATGCTAGATCTTGTAACTTCTCAAAATTTTGAAAGATTTTCTAATCAAGATCTAACTTCGGGGATTGTCTTTCAGGAGTCTTAGGTTGGAGGATAGCTTGATATAATACTATTTCATCCACAAAGATTTCATATTTGGTTCTGAATAGACTATTCTAAAATGGTAGATCAAACTGAATATCTTGGATTGTGACAAACTTCTCTGGGAGAGAGGTTTCCCTAGGAGGGGGAATACTACTCCCTTGACTTTTTGCTAGACTTCTTTTCCTGATTAACTTTTCATAGTTATCTACAACCTTTATAGGTTTTGTATTAGGATGAGATCTAGTGTGAATTCTTCTTGGAGCCAGAACTTAAACTTAAAAACCTTCTTAATTATTTACAAAGTTTTATAGCCTCTGAACATTTATCTCTTAAGATTTAGATCTTTGATTGTCCAGAAATAAAGTTTTCTTACTAGGGAAGATAATTTGTAGAACTTGGAAAATTTGTTCTATCCCCAGTATGGTCGCCACTATGTTTAGAGCTTTTATCACTCTGTAATTTCCAGAGGTTGTAGAAGAAAAGACAAAGGTAACTACAAATCTACTTTGGAAGCTGGGATCTATCCCTGCCAGCTTTAGAGAGAGATCTATCCGTAGGATTTAGATTTTTTTAGTTCAGGTTATTAGGCTAGTTATGAAAGTTCACTGTATGTTTGTTTGTTTGAAATATCTGGCTGATTGAATGCCATGAGCAGTTAATAATTTTTTTACTTAATTTCAGATGGAAACATAAAAATCATTCAAAACTAGAAGCAAAGTATGCTGAGATAAATTTTGTTCTTTAAATTTCTTTGAATAATTAAGATTGAAAATAGAAAATGATGACAGAGAATGAAAAACATAAACACAGAGAGTTGCACATCACCAACAGTCTCACACGAGAATCCTGTGAAAAGTCTTCTTTATTAGTGGTCGATCCTCTTGAAAAATACACTGTAGCTTTTTAGGATGAAAAAATCAACCCTCAATACTTTTAAAGGAAAAGTATTTATACAATTGTTTACATCATATCCTTTCATAAATGATCAGGATATTTTGGAGGGTTATCTAAACAAATTAAATCTCAAATTATAAAAATATAGGAATCTTGTAGATATGCTCGGATTTATGGTGCTCATTTGGTGGAAGTTGTTGATGACTTGTCTCTTTGACTTTGGTTAGCTTCTTCTCCTTGCTGAATGAAACATCAAACTTGTCTTTACTCAAGTAACTCACATATCTTATCCCACCTCTTCGTACTTGGGATTGATATCTTGAGTAATTTTCTGTATATTTCATCCATCTCTGTATACTTGGAAAATGTAGGTTTAGTAATGAAGATATGCTTGATTTCATTTTGAATGCTCAAGTCAAACTATAAAGTCTCCAGGAAATATTTTCCAATGATGCTTCCATGTATTCCTGCAAACTTTGAGTTGTCTTTGGCCACTGTCTTCAATTTTTGGTTGTAATCTGGCAGAGTGATTAATTTGTCATTTATCACAAACAATCCAGGAATCCCTTTCTTGTGTAGTACCTCAAACTTGTTGAAGAATCTCTGTACCCCTGTGTCCATGACCTGAGATTTCTCCTCCAACTGCAACATTAGGTTTTTCTTGGTCAAAATCTTCTTGATTTCCAAGATGGTTTCAGTTTTGTCCTCTGTCTATAGCTCTTCTAACTCTTGCTTGTTCTTGGAGTTTAGAAATATGATTAACTATGTGTCCTCTATTAGATTTTCTCCCAATTCTTCTTTTATGATTTCAATATCTCCTCTGGCCTTCTGGAGTAATTCATACTGCGAAAAAATGATCTGAATAGAGGGCCAAATTTCTGTCATGGATCTGTTGATATATGTCCATATGTTTTCCTTAGCTTGGGATACTGTGTTTTCCATGGTTGTTTCTTTCCCCAATTGCTGCAATTGTTGGCTGAGCCTCTGAGACCTGTTCATTTCTACCCGATGAGAATCTTGGAACATTTCTTTTAGTTCCTATAATGTCTTTACCTCTTCTTGTAGCTTTTTAATTTCTTCCTCTTGTATGGACATATCTTCCATAGATTTTACTATTTTATCAGAGGCATCTGAGATTTGTACTAGGATTTCTACTATTGTAGACACTTCTTTTATTCTAATCCTTGTCAGAGGCACTACATCTAGTGGAATCATGGCCAGCTGCACATTTTTCTCTTTTTCTTTTATCATCTTTTCCATATCTGCTTCCATTTCCCTTATTTGTGCATTTTGCTCCATGATTAATTTTAGCATCTCTTCTTTTTGGATTTGTTTCTCAGCCACTTCTTTAGTTTGAGAGTCTTCTGTAGCTGGAAGATTCAGTTGTTTCCTGAGTGATTCTATATCAGAATTATTTTTCTTTATCAATTCCTCTACTGCTTTGAAATTTTTTGGATCATATACAATCTTGAGAACCAACTCTTCCAATGATTTTATTTCATTATCTTTGGCCAAAGAACAGATTTTCTCAAGCTTTAATTGAGACTAGATATGATTCAGGGATACCTGTAATTTATAAGCAGTCATTAAGGTATTTGTAAGAGTTGAAAATATCATTTCTCTTGTCTGTCTATGCATATCCATCTGGTCCACAGGATGAACATATTTTATATCAAACTCAAAAGCAGTCTTCTTGTAATCTGCAGTTGTCTTTGGATGGGGAACTTGTGCTTGTAAGAATGCCATTTTCATTCTTCCTCTTTATATGTCAAAATATGACAACAGTTTGTGCTGAGCAATATAGGTTTGCTTCCATAATTGAGTATAAGTGTTGTTGTTCAACAATTCATTCCTTTTCTTTATTTCCTTATATTTGTCGAAAATATTTGACACCTTTTTTCCATGGACTGATTCAGTTGTTTCTGGATTTCTATGAGATGCTGGTGATGATGGAGAACCTGTAAACAAACTATCTGATTGGGGTGAAGAATGTGGTTCCTCCAAAACTATGGTGGACTTCATTTCTCCCTCTTTTAGAAAATATGTTGTTTGACTGATTTTAGTTTTCTTTCTGTATAATTGAAAATACTCAGCTGATACCTCTGTGACTGAAGGAGAAACTTCCTTCCTTGATCTTTTCTCTAATTTGTTTTGAGGTGTAGTAGTTTGTGAAGTGGTTACAGAGATAGGTTGTTCCTCTAGTTCTTGCAATGTGTTTTCCTACCATTCTTCTTGGTTCATATATCTCTCAATTTTTGGCCTTTGGGTGTGCACATAGGGAGTGGTCTTTTTCTTGACCCTCAACTCAAAAATGATTCCAAGAGGGGCATATACCCAAGTGAAACTCAAAGGAAACTTCATTTGTTTCAAAAGACTATCTGCTTCTTCTCCTGCTGATCTACTGTTGCAAATGAATGGTCCAATCTGAGTTTTGATTCTGAGTTGGGATTTCTTCTTTGCTGCAACAAAATGAATCTCATTTGAATTTACCATTTTTCTTATATACTCCAGTGCAAAAATCCTCATTGGGAGGTATTTAGGAAATTTGTAAGGAGGCATCTCACACTCATATACCTTGATATCTGTATAGTTTTGGTATAAATACCAATCATCTGTCTTGGCTTGATCATATAGGTGTAAGACCTTCTGAATTTATTCACTGACCCTTGGCTCCGTGCTACTGTTCAACAAACACATAGCTAGATGAATGAATTGGTCAATAAAATCTTTAAAAATGTACTTTGTTGAGTTCTTCCTCACCAATGAGGCCCATGATGTAACTGACTGTGGGATTCCTTCCTTATTTAACTTCTGAAGTGCATAAGGAAACCTATCTTATTGATCAAATATAAACATATAAACTAGAATTGAAGAGTATCTAAACATCCCTTCGGTTGGAAACTTGAAGAATTGATCATGAATACTATCAGCTAGAAATTGACTGAAATTGAACTTAACAGAAACCTTTTCCTCTGTAGAAAATATGGATAGAAAAGCCAAAATGGGTTCATCTACCCATTCATCAGAGTAATGACCTAACATGTATGATAACATGGATATGATCTGGTTTTCTTGCACTATGAAAATAAAATATGGGTAAGGTGGGTTTTTCTTGGGCAATTGGGTATCTTCAGGGAGAAAGATCTAAAACATCTGGGCTCTTTGGGGAAAATGTAACTTCTAGTATAAATCATTTAGGGCTTCAACAAAGAACATAGTGGTTGAGTCATTTATAGGGATTTGTAACATTTGATCGATGGCTTCAGAGGTAATTGTGGACAATATTTCACCAGTGGGAGAGGCAATGGCTCTTTGGCTGGGCAAATAATTGGCTTGGCATCCGAGGGAAAATTATGGGAAATGATAAGTCTGAGGAAACATAAACAGGGGCAAATTGGACTCCTAGAGTCCAATTTCATCGCTTTGGTGAAGGAAAATTTCTTTCAGCCGGGAGTGCAATTCAAAGAAATCAAATTCGCAACTCAGCTTTGTAAATTTGTAGTCCTTGTCTTCCAGAGGGATGTGGTCTAGGTCAACGGGAGGGGAATGATTGGGTTCTCAGATGTGTTGACAAGCTTGACCTTGGGAGCCATAATTGAAAGAATGAATAGTAAATGATGGTGATACTGTAATTACTAGAAAATATATTCTCTTGTTGACATTGAGAGATGGTGGAGGCAGTTTGACAACTTAGCTTGGCACGGTCTTCATAGTGTATTACTCGGAAAACAATGTAATAAGATGAAAACAAGGGGTTTTAATATGTACAGTGGATACCCGTTATGGCACAGGGTCGTTACGGGGCAACTAACGGTCACGTAGAAAGCTTTAATTGGATAATGGGTATGAAGTGTCAGACAGGTGTCATGTAGGGATAGGATAGCAGTGGCGGGGAGAGTGAGCGGTACCGGGCTTTGGTTTGGCGCATTTCAGAGGGGGGTCAGCG